>JAHWFO010098625.1:0-47506 GCA_023313115.1 Rhysida immarginata | reverse complement strand
TATTAAGTTGGAGGATGTGGTCGGTTTACGGAAGACAGAAAAAGAGAAGCGGTTAGTGTGGGGGTTGTTGGTGATGAGGATATCAAGGAAAGGGATGGACCGGTTAGTTTCTAGTTCAAAAGTGAATTGGATATGTGGAGAAAAGGAGTTAAAGGTGTTAACAATATTAGTGGGAGTAGTGGATCGGGAGTCAAAAAGGATGAGGATGTCATCGACATACCGGAAATATGCGATGACGGAGGAATTAATGAGGAGGGGGGTGACATGTGTTAATTCCAGGTGCTGTAGGAAAACCTCAGACAGAAAACTGCTGAGTGGGAACCCCATTCCTAGCCCTGTGGGTTGGGAATAGTAAGAGTTGTTAAATGAGAAATAGTTCTGGGAAGAAATTACAGAGAGGATAGCTAGTAGGTCAATAGTATCGGGTGCAGGGAAAGACGCAGCTAGTAACAGACACTGTAGGATAGAAAGGGTGGGGGTGACAGGGATGTTAGTGTATAAGTTGGTGATGTCAAGGGACATAAGGGAGAGGTGCTCATCAGTGTGGATGGAAGAAAGGGACTCAGTAAGGGTTAGGGAATTGCGTACATTATAAGTATTAGGGAGGATTTTCAGGTTAAAGAGTAAGGTGGAAAGGGATTTGGCAACGAGGTGGGCAGGAGCTGGGGAATAGTTAACAACGGGGCGTATAGGCATGTTAGGTTTATGGATCTTGACTAGGGCGTTTAGGTTGGGTGGGCGAGGGTTAGGTGGGATGAGGCGTCGGAGGTATCTGAAGTGTGGGGATTTGTTGATGACGGAAATAATGGATTTGTGGTATTTAGAAGTGGGATCGGATGGGAGGGTCACAAAATTGTTAGCGGCGATGAAATCGTTAACTTTATCATATAATAAATAAAGTAAATTGAAATAAAGTAAACTAAATAGTTACTAAAAAAGTTGATGGAACAAAGTGTCCAACTTCATACAAAATATAAGAAGCATATTTCAATTTTAAAGTTAGGGCCTGTATATGTTCTTTCCAGCAAATCTTAGTGTCAAACATTACACCAAGGTAACGAAACCAAAGTACTTTGTTCAATAATGGACAGGAACAATTTATCATATCACAGGCATGTTGATGAATTCTAAAAGTATTTAAAGTAGAAGAAAAAGGGTAGGGGAGAGTGGGCCACCATGAGACATGGGCCATTATGAGACATTGTTTTTTTAACTAAAATTTGAGTTTTTTTGAGACTGCAATGCCATCTCATGATGGCCATAGTAACTTCATTTCCCATGATTCAATTCAAATTTGTGTTGCTGTATTGGAAGCATGGTTTCACGATTGACTTTGGCTGACAAATACGTGACATTTTTTTCTCGTCGACACATCGAACACAGATTGAACACAAACTATCGTCTCTGTAGGTAAGTTTCTACAATAGTTTACATTCATATGGTATGCATTATCATTGATGAAAACGATGTCTGAACCAGTCTTTCTGTATTTGAGTTTCACTTTCTCTTATGATAAAATGTAATCTGGGCCACCAACAGACGGGTTAGTTGGGCCTCCATGAGACAAGGCTCAATGAGGCCCAGCCCCACAAATGGTTAGCCTATATTCAAAGAATTTGTAATGTTTGAACAAAATTCAAATAAGTAAACTACATAATTCAACGATTTATGTATAAATATTTTTTCCAGTAAGCCTAGTATGTCAAGAGGAAGAAAAAGAAAAAGTGAAAAGGGAAACTTTTCCGAAGCTTCAATGAAAAATGCAGTCAGGCAAGTTTTAGAAGGGGAAAATGGAAAGAAATTGTCGTTACGAAAAGCTGCAATGAACAACAACGTGAAATTTCAAACTCTTCAAAGATACGTGAAAAAGGCCAAAGAACACCCGGGGCTTGAAATAGGGATGGCTGCCAATTACAACCTAACTTAACACAGAATTGTTGATATGGCAAGTGTCTCAGATGAGGTCATTAAGATGATTTTGCCCAAACCTAGGTTTCTTGGCAATACGAATCGGTTGAAAAAGTTCCTTACCTTTAACGTTAGCGTTGCTACATTAGATTTGCGATAATAATGTTAACAAAACATGATTCAAAGTGTTCTCTGCTGATTTAGAGTCTTCATTTACATGTTTAAGCAAGTTAAGGTTTTCTAAAAATAAACATTTTGTTAGTCTCATGGTGGCCCATGCAATGGGCCACGATGAGACTAGCTCGTCAAAAGTAAATAATTTTTTTTTTCTTACTTCACTGCCTACTAATGTTTTTACCTTTTGAATATTGTCATGTTATGATCATATAGAAAAATTTCAATCAGTTTGTAATAAAAATAAACGAATTAAAAATTAAAATAAATTTTTGTCTCATGGTGGCCCACTCTCCCCTACAGATGAAACTGCATAAAAACAGATTTGTCTGCGTTTATAGTCAAAGCATTTAAAGATAACCAACGATTTATCATACGTAAATCATTTTCTATAAATAAATCATTTATCATAAATAAGAGCTATATCATCAGCGTATGCCTGAATTATACCTTGAATAGGTAGAGAAAGTAAGTCATTAATATAAATTAAAAATAATGGACATTGTTAAACTATAACTAAACACAAAGCAATAAACGTGCGTAAGATAATTAATCAAAAATATATGTATATATAACAGGATCGTAGCCATGGCGTTATCTTGGGGGAGGTTGATTTTTAAAATTTTTGAGGTCCTAAAATTGAACCCTGTGGAGCACCTGTTGATACAGTCCTCCAAGAACTGTATTTTTTATGCAGTCGGACAGCTTGTTTTCGATTTTCTAAATAAGAAGCAAACCAGCCATAAGCCGTACCACGAATTCCGAAAGTAAAATAAAATGATTTACAGAGAATTTTCACATATTTAACCGTTAATTTTAGGGAAACGAATTATTGCATAAAATATATTAAGACAAACTGCATCTAATGACACCATAAAATCAACAAGTGAAAATTCCGTGTCACTTGATCTTTAATCTTAGGATTTCTGAAATGTTTGAAACATCTATCTGCTTTCCACCTTGTCAACCTCTTTTAAAATATCTAGGTTCTCCTTTAGAGAAAAGTGTTTCTTTTCTTGCTTTCTGACACAATGATCTGTATTTTTTTTTGTGAATTGTCGAAATGGTTGAAAAATTTAATTGTTGATGCCCCTACTTAATAACACAATATTTACAAGCACACACCTGGTGATATAATAGAGCTTAATAATGACACTATTTTACTCTATAAGCACTGATTCGTTGCTACTAAACAATTCTGATGCTTTCTCATTGGTCACTTTCTCATTGGCTGTTCAAGATGTTGACCAATCAGAGCAAGACTTTCTACCTAAGAATGTTGTAATAACGGGATAGCTTACCTAGGGATGTAAAACCGGAATGTTAATCTGGGGGGAGGCCGTGGCCTGGTGGGCTTCCACTGAACACACAACTTCTGTGAAGTTAAGCAACATCAGGCACGGCAAGTCACTGGATGGGCGACCATTAGTGACATATGATCTTCACACCCCCCCGCCCCCCGGCTGCTGCAACCACCATACAGTAGTCGTTAATCCAGGTTCATCCAGGGACCCAACTCGTCGGCCTGTGACCATATAGGCCCTGGAAGAACGTATTCGATTACATTAAAATAAATAAATAAATAAATAAATAAATAAATAAATAAATAAATGTTAAATTGAAAGAATAGGATTCTGCAGGGGATTTTAAATTTGAACGTTATTTTGAAATGTATGTTAAATAAGGTACGTTGTAATGGGATTTTATTGTAAATAAATGATCAATTAATTTCTTTTAACATTTCCCAATTGTCATTAATTTCTGTGGATGGTTTGGCCGTAGCCTAATAACATAATAGAGGCCTAATCATTAGCCATCTCAGCAATGAATTGGGAGTCAGTAGCTGCAGTTTTAATTTCTTACCACAAGAGGTCGTGGTTTGGGTATACAACTTTGTAATGATGTTCATATTCTTATTAAGAAAAGGTACATTGCTTAACAGAGATGAAGAACGTTCTGTGCCATATTGCAAATCACATTCGTGAAAAAATTCTGATTGTGCACATAAAACTTTTCATCATTTCCTTCAGAACCAGAATTAAAGAAAGCTTGGTTGAAAGTGATTAGCAGATAAGATATTTTAAAAACAAAAAATTTTTATCAATAAATTTCATCAATGATAAAAACATTTTAAAATGGGATAAAATGAGTTTTAATTATTTCTTTATTTTGTAAACATATTAAAACCACAAATAACATAATTTGCATGACTAACATACTGATTGGCAATCAAGTGACTCAGCTGTCATTTGGAATGATCATTTTCAAGATAATAATTTTGATCCATTACCAAAAATTTGCCGACTTAAGCCTAGCAATATGATTTCTCTCTTTCCCAATAATCCTGTTTACATGCAATCAGAAATTCCTAGAAAGAGAAATAAAACAAAACAAACAATAGATAATTCAAGTGAGCCTGCTAAAAAGTGAAGAAAAACCACCTCAACAGCAATTACTAGTACAAGCAATGTTCAGGACTGCAGTCTAAGTATCACTGAAAGGGATGCATTAATTGATACTTGCTCATTATCGGCAATAAACGAAGTTCATCTGCCAATGCTGATTCTTCTTTTTCACCTGCATCAGCTGCTTGTTTTTTCAGAAAAAAATTAAAATTATGATTTAATTTGCAACGCTTTGAATCTTGAATTTATTGTACCTTTCAAAAAACAAGCCGGTTTTAGATCTTCATTCTTTGTTTACATAAGTTTTGTTGCTTTTTGAATAAATTTATGTTGAAATTTGAATGCGATAATACTAAATTTAGTAAATTAGGAAGTGCATTTCATTGTTACTAATCTAATTGCTTACTGCATGCTTACTGTTCATTATGCATTTTTATACATGGTTTGCACCCTCAAGTGATGAAAAATTGAAATTGCAGCTAGTAACGGTTTTTAGACCAATGACTAGACCTCTATAATATTAGGTAGGCCATGGTTTTGCAAAAATTATTTTCATTTAATTTTATTGCAATTGCTTATTTCATTATTCCCTTTAAATAATCTGTAATTCCTTTGTAATTATGCTTACATCTTTCCAATTTGCTAATGATTATTTTCATTACTACAAAACTATTATTATTGTCTTTAAGTCTAATTAAAGTCCTTTGGATGGTTACTGTATTGTAAAAGACAATGGCTCAATTAAGATTATGCCAAGTCAATATATGAGTCAAGAAATTGAGAGCAAGCTTTACCTTGTGGTACTGAATACATTCCTTTGCGTACATCCATATTGAGACCTGTGTAAGCAAGCTGGCCTAAAATATGGGAATGGTTATGCATTGCAGCCACATGAGTGACAGACAATCCTTTTTCATTCTGTTTCTCCAAACGTGTGGGTGGTATCAATCGCAGGAGAGCATGAATCACCGATACTAGTCCCAATCTGGAAGCTTCATGAAATGCCCATTCCAAATTCTTATAATAAAGAGAAAATGGAAAAAATAAGCTAATATAAGGGTGATATAGTAGAACCTCCGTATAACGAAATTCAAGGGACCGACAAAATTATTTCGCTATATCGATATTACATTGCACGGAAGTGGTGTTTCAGTTTGCATAATTTTAATGTCTAAATTGTTAAAAATTGCATATACAGTGCTCCCTCTATGTAATGGCACTCTACATAACGTTAAATTTATAACTACAATTCCATATAATGAAGTTTTTTTCTGGAAAATAGAAACTGAAGGCATTCATGTCTGTAGTTCCCATTTTCCAGAAAAAAACTTAATTATATGGACTTGCAGTTGCAAATTTGGCATTATGTACAGTCCCGTTATATAGAGGGAGCACTGTATATATATATATATTGCTTAATTTAGTATTTACATAAGAAAATTTAGTACTTTATATTAATTTTAATGCTTCTTAACATTAAGAGGAAGAAAGTTTTTTTTTTATTGTCACCGACGAGTAGCACAGCGAGAGAAATTTGTACTTTGTGGTGAGGATAGGCAGGAAACGTCGCCTTCAAACACATGTAAACATCGGGTTTAAACGTGTTTGCAATAAATCAACAACTTTGTCTGAAATTGAACTTGGAATGGCTGAAAATATTTTAAATGATGAAAATTCACCGAAAGAAGGTATAAATAACTTAAAAATGAATTCTTCTTCTTATTCCTTAGCTTTTACTCATTATACGGGGTCGCTGTTGTTATTATTTGATTTGACATTGATCTTTACGACCGAATGCCCTTCCTGTCATTTTAGAAAATGTTAGAAAATAACAAATACAAACATCCCTGGCCTCGGTGGGATTCAAACCCGCGACTCGCTAGTGCCGAGGATAATAAGACCTGCGCCTTAGCAGTCTCTGCCACCGAGCCGGCTAACTTAAAAATGAATTAAATAATTTAAGAATGTTAAAAGTCTAGTGTAGCATCCCCTGATTTTCTCGGCCGACATCGATCAGCCCCATCGTGTTAATGCTCCGAATTTATTATTTTAACAAATCTAATTAATTTATTGTAAATGATTTATTACGGTATATTATCGAAATTATATTTTAAGAAATATATGCGAGAAAAAAAAGAATCACGAAAGTTTCGTGACGATGTACGTTAGCTGATAAATTTTTTAAAATATTGCTTAAACTTGCTTTTGTCTGTTGGAAATTTGTGGAATCTAAGTCCATCACTTCCGTATTTCCCTTTACACTGTGGTACACAATAATATCTAACCATCTTCCTATCCAAAAATAACAATTAACATCTTCAAAATTGCAGTAAATCTTCAGTATTTTGCTTGTGTGTGTATTCACTCTCATACATATCCTCACCAAGCAGCCATTTTCAAAAGGCGACACTAGCACCCTCGCGATTTTTTGTGGAGGTCGTCGGTGACAATACTTGACATCGCTGCCTATCCAAAGTCAAGCAGGTCGCCATTATTGAAAGTTTTTTTGGATCGCGATTATTTTTTTTTGAAATAATTAAAATTTGAAAGTAGAATTGACTGAAAATAATTTTGTACATGTAAAAGTACTTTTACGGAAAAATACCGATAAAACATAGCACATAAGCGTGTTTCTTTTCGTCATCCTCAGTAAAATTAACATTTCACAAAATTAACATGAGCTTAAACCTTCAATAAAATAAATTCATAAATTTGAATAAATATTAAAGTTTTTAATATAAAAAATCTTCCGAGTTTTGACAGCTTTTACAGTAATTCTCGTGCCGATTCTCATAGAAAAAAATTTTTTAACATGCTTGCACATTTAAACATTACAAGTAATAGGGTGTCAATTGAATACTAAAAGCAGCCTGAGAAATGTAATGATGATTGATGACACCACCAGATGGCATGACTATGTAATGCACCGACAATTACTCTATAATGCATGGCATTCAATGTAAGTTTAACAGCATTAACACTTTAAAAATATTTGTTTAATAAAATAAATAAGATTGTAAACTTGAAATATGCAGATAAACCAATTAAATGAATTTCAAAGCAGTATTCTGTTATGCCTCTACTTAGAATTATGGAACAGGGAAAGCATTTATCTGGCTCTGGTGTGACTACTGGACTTTATGGCTAAGACGATGATATATGCTGAAAGACGACATGGGAATATAGCCATTCGTGCTAAATTCGGTTGCTCCGCAACAGCATCATCTTCATTATTGTAAAATGAGCAACAAACAATGACTGATGAAGATGTCACCATAGTTTCAGTGTCTGCAGCTCAACAATGCCCACTTGTTGACTGCCGACACAACATATTTTTTTATTATTTAATCAAATAGCCATTTTTCTCAATTCTCGGTTGGTTTTCATTTGTTTTACGGTTTCGTTATGTGTCTCTAAATTAAAATTTAAAATATAATAATAAAATCTAGGACGATTGTTACTAATAATTCGTGTGGAATTAAAATGCTGAATTATTGGATTTTGAAAGTGGAAGATACATTCAAATTATTAATCCTAATCTATGAAACGTATAAATCCTAATAAATAGCGAATATTAATATCGGAGGTATTGGCGTGAAAAAATCCTCCAATGACCATTATCAAATTATTCTTTGTATAAATCCTGTTGGATGCAATCTGCATAACACTGCAGTAACAAATAGCATTATCAAGTTCTACGTTCTTACGTGCTCGCACTTTCTAGTAAAAACACTAAGCAAAGAAAAAAGTGCAGTACGTGAGAAAAGTAAACTTGTAAAGCTCACACGAACACAATAAAATATTGTATATTTGTTTTTATTTAGTTACCATATGTAAAATGATTATAATAAAAAAACTACCTTATTTTTTCGAATATAGGCCGCGGCTCTAAACCCCAAAAAATTGAAAATTTTAGGAGTGCGGCCAAAAGTGAGTGCTGCCTGAAAAAAAAATTTTTTCTGAAAAAATCATTATCGGTAATTTTGGATAGAACAAAAAAAAAAAAGATTGAACTACTTCGTTTTAGCATCTCATGGTATATTACATAGTAATTTAGATAGTAATTTTATTATTTATATAACTTATATAAATTATTTTTATATACTTAATGAAACTTTTATAAATTTAATAAATTTATAATTAATAACACTGGGCAACAATTTTTTATGAAAATCATGTACCCAAAACCAAAGTGATCTTTTTATACTAATTCTGTATTGCTGAAAACGAATATCATAACAAAAAATCTGAGTTGGCTACAAATATTTAGAAAATGTCATACCGAAAATCACGCTTTTTGAATGTCATAGCATGCATTATACTTGCCTACAGGTGATGTCTCTTCATCTTTCTCTTGTACTGAAGGTCAGCAGCATCTCAACATACTTGCTGACCATTTGCCCTGATACCGCTTCTCCATGGTTGATATTGACTGGTGAAACCGTTCACCGTGCTCATCGCTGATGGCACCACAGTTTTTGGGAAAGAAGTCGAGATGAGAGCTGAGGAAATGTATCTTCACAGACGTGTTGCATCCAATTTTGTGATACTGAGAGAACATCTTATCAACATGCTGAACTTAGTCGACAGATCTGACATTACCCAGAAAGAATGATGTTGTTGGTTTGAACCAGTGAGGGATGCAGCACATTTTTGTGACCAACTTGAAACTGTGATCTCTTTGGCCATTCTCGTTGAATGTAATGCAGGTCTCTTGCACGGCTGTCCCATTCACACAAGAAGCAGCTGTACTTTGTAAAGCCCAGCTGCAGACCAGTCAAAAGGGCTACGACCTTCAGATCTGCACAAATCTACCATCCATGTTGGTTGTACTGGATGCAAAGTAAAAGCTGCTTCATGTTCTCGTATGTTTCTGACATATGCGCAGCATAGCCAATGGGAATTGATGGCAAACTGTTTTCATTGTGTAGCAGAACTGCTTTGAGGCTGAGCTTGGAAGAGTCAATGAATAGTCTCCATTCCTTGGAGTCATGCTTTATTCCAAGAACATTCATCAAGCTATCAACATTGCTGCAATACACTAGATCATTGCAAAATATATAATATTTATGCAAGTGATAATAATTACTGATTTTTCTATATATGCATTATATATAAAAGGTTGAATAAGTCGTACCACTAGCAGTCGCACCTCAAAAACTATAGCCAAAAAATAAATTTAGTTTTCATATTTGTGTTCAGGACACTTTTTTAGTCCGGATATGGCTATTTTTAATTAAAGTACATTTTCACTGTTGGCCAGTGTAATTTATAATTAATTAACTGTGTAAATAATTATAGTAATCTCCTTTTTAATTTAGTGTAACTCTTTGACAGCGGCCATGGCTGTATCAACGAAGTGCCGACCAATAGCACGATAGAGCATTCTATGACATCACAACACCTTGGAGCGTAGCCAATGAGACTCGACCTTGAGTAGAGTCGGCCAGCAGAAGGAATGAAATCGCCGACAATAGCTTTAACAAGTAAATTTCATAATAATTTATGAATAAAAATATATGTGACTGGTTAATTATTGTCTGAAAGGTTAAAATATTAATTTCACTATTAGAGAACGATTGAACAAAGGCTGGATAATTTAAAACCATGAACTCAAATCCACTGTGGTTTTATCGGATAAATTTTTAACGATCAGTGATCGATTTGCCTTTTCAAAAAGTAGAAAGTGTAACAGCATTTTCGTATAAAAAGATAGGAAACAAATATAAGAGAAAATAGGTATAATATGGATGCATTGTATTGGCTATCGACCAAAGATTATTCCGCTATAAAAAAAAAATATTGGCAATGTACAACTGTGAAATCGGGAGCAGTTTTGTTTTTTTTTTTCAGTGGGGGGAAGGGGTAATCTTTATTAATAGAAGAAAGAAATTCAACTCTATTTATCGTACGAGACAATTGTACATATTTTATACAAAATTTATAGTAAAATAGAGTCGGAATTGTTCGTTTTTTTTAATATTAATTATTCCTCCCCCCCCCCCCTCCCCAACTGAAATGAGGAGTAGCGTCAACAACATTGTGTTATGATTTTTGGTTGATAGACAGTACATATAGATATATCCAGTACTTAGATATATATATACAGGGTCATTCTAAAAGGTCGTGCCAAAATGAAAAGGCAGGTAGAGGGCGAAATTCTGAGCAAAAAAGTCTAGTCCCGTTTTTCGATCTGAGGCACCGTTAAAAAGTTATAGCGCTTTAAAGTTCGGTATTGGTAAGGAATACCAAGATAGATTTCCGGAAGTGGTTGTAATCGTTTCATTCTGGCTTTAATCCCCCTGTATCTTTGTGGGGGTTGACTTGCGGCACCATGTTCATAGGAATAAAAATACTTCTTTATACATGTTCTCTCACGTGTATGAATATTTACCATTTATTTCCGGACACCCTGTATATATATTTGATCAGTACATATTTTATATTTGCTTCCTATTTTTTTTATAGGAAACTTCGGTTACACTTGATACTTTTTGAAACTGTAAATCGATCGCAGAGTGGCAAAAATTATCTGATAAAAACAGTAGATTTGAGTTCATGGCTTTAAATTAACCAGCCTTTGTCGAATCGTTTTCTAACAAAAGAAATTAATATTCTAAGCCTTAAGAACAATAATTAACCAGTCACATATATTTTCTTTCATAAATTATTATGAAATTCACTTGTTAAAGCTATTGTCGGCGATTTCATTCCTTCTGCTGGCCGACTCTACTCCAAGGTCGAGTCTCATTTGGCTACGCTCCAAGGTGTTGTGATGTCATAGAATGCTCTATTGCGCTATTGGTCGGCATTTCGTTGATAGAGCCATGGCCGCTCGTTCATTAAAATGAAATTTCTATAATTATTTACACATTTCATTAATAAATTTATAAAAGTATCATTAAATATATTAAAATAATTTAGAAGGTTATATAAATAATGTAACTGGTGTCTAAATTACTATTTAAGATACTGTGAGACGCTAAAACGAAATAGTTCGATCTTTTTGTAGACCCTAGAAGTTTGCGGCCTAAAGTGAATTGTGGCCTTTAAGGGGTTATTTTTTCGTTCCACCATCAAATTTGCCGCTGTGGCCTAAAGTGAATGCGGCCAATATTCGAAAAAATACGGTAATCACACTATAAATGATTAATAGGTTTTGTAATTAGATCGTAAAAAAAGTGTTTAGAATAAAATGAGGTATTAACAATATTACTGTAAAAAACATAACTTATAAAATCAAGGAAAACAATTACAGATATGAAAAGTTGTAAAATATAAAAAGAACATTCCAACTTAAAAACCATTACACTTTTCCATATAATTATCTTCTGTGCTTAACTTTTTATAACAACAGCTATTCGATTAAATAATAAATAAAACGAATACTGCCTTGAAATTCATTTAAGTAGGTTTATCTGCATATTATTTCAAGTTTACAATCTTATTTTATTTTATTAAACAAGTATTTTTAAAGCGTTCATGCTGTTAAACTTACATTGAATCCCATGCATTATAGAGTAATTGTCGGCACATTAGATTATCGTGCCATCTGGCGGTGTCATCAGTCATGATGACACGAAATCAGCGGCAATGGACACACTATTTCTTCTATCCACTGTAATTTAAACTCATCAGCAGGCCGCCATTATTGCTGTGCAGTGCATCATGGGTCGTTTGGTGCAATAACGTTGTTCTCGAGAACTCTTCATAATTTTGCCAATAAAATAAGCCTAATGCCACAGCCGCAGTCGACTGGGCAGAGCTTGTGATGTAAAAAGTTGTTTTTAACTTTGCTTGTTGGTCGTGTGCGATAATTTCGTAATAAATTTTGAGTCATGCTAAATGCGGGAACCAAATTTCTTAATAAAGTGATAAAATATACCTTAAAATTATTTATTGTGTGGACCAAAAAATCCTTACGTTATAGGGATAATTACGCTATAAAGATTTTGCTATATGGAAATTGAAAAAGCCTTAAATTAATAGGATTTTTGCCGGGACCACAGAAAAATTTCGTTATACAGAGAATTTCGCTATATCGACGTTCGCTCTACGGAGGTTCTACTGCATTAAGAAAATAATTTTTGAACTGCCGCTGAAAAGAGAATACAGCAAATAATAGTAATAAAAACTTTAAAATGCAAATTTAAGCTATTGTTATTTATTTTAATGAATATAAAAATATGTAATAAACACAAGTTCAAAGTGTGAATATTTTGTTAATAGAATCTACAGTCTGTCCAAAAGTCAGGGTATGCAAGGAAACTGTAAAATAATATTGTGATAAAACAATGAAAACATCAGATGTCCCAAAAATGAGTGAAGAATTGAAAATCAATTAATGAAAAACAGAAGGCGAAAGAAATGTATGGTTTGCTGCTTTCTGCTTAGGAAACAAGGGAATTTATTCGCACCAAGAGTTTGATGGTGCTACTGCAAATGGTGGTTATTTTTGAAAACATTGTTTTTGAAAAGCGCCATCTGCTGACGAACTTGGTAACTAATTTTGAAACTTGGTGCGAATAAATTCCCTGGTTTTCTAGCAGAATGCAGCAAACGGTACATTTCTATCGCCTTCCGTTTTTTGTTAATTGATTTTTCAAATCGTCGTTCATTTTTGGAACTTAAGTATACAGGGTGTATGTAGCCCCTGTCACAATGAAAATAAAAGTTCATATAGAAATAGTTCGGATAACGAACCGTTTATGAGATTTCCGAAGTTTCAGCAGCTGGTTTTGCTACTCTGTGGATGGCAGGTGACATGCGGAGAAGCTATAACAAATATCAAAGTTTCAGCAGCGAAATGGTGATTCCCCCTGAATGGTTAGGTACATCTGTACTTATTAGCTGGTGCACCTTAATAATTAATTTCCACATTTACAATTAGTAGACATTTTTATAAGCATAACACATTTCCAGCATGTCTATTAAAACTGCAAAAGTTCCATTCCAAAAAAACTCTGAACAAAAACAGGCAGACAACAATGTTGTTTTTCCTCGAGCATATGGAAACAATAGCTGTAAACGTCAAGCCATCAATTCCCTCCCTACAGTTAATATCTATTGTTTACATCACTCCTAAATTTTCTAAATGTTTTTTCATTACATTTTCACAGAGATCTTTGGTCATTATATCAGTTTCCAGTTCACTCAATTTAATATGATAAAATTCCATTTCCCTTTTCATAACTTCATCTTTCACAAAATGATAATTTCGGTCAATATGCTTATTCCGCTTATTTATTCTTGGATTCTTAATCCAGTCCTGTACGGATCTGCTATCAATATATATCTTCACTGGTCGTTGTATTATTTCATTTTGACCCAATCCCTCTAGCAGTCCTATTAGCCATTTTCCTTCACACACAGCATCACAATACTCATAAGCTCAGATTCCATTGTTGATAATGTTACCATATGTTTATTGGTTTTCCAAGATATTAACGAGTTTTCAATTTTCACAGTATATCCATTAAACGACTTTGAATCTTTCATTGTGCACCAACTAGCATCTGAACTTATAATAACCACTCCTCTATCCTTTATGATTCTCAGTTTCATGTTTTTTTTGTACCCTGAAGATAATGTAATACTCTTTTTAGGGCTTGAAAGTGCATCTCTCTTGCATCTTTTGCATATTGTGTTATTTTAGTTAAGGTGTATGCTAAATGCTGTCGTATGCTACTCACTAGATAGTTCAAGTTTCCAAAAATCTCTTGATAAAACATTTCATCTATTTTCGGTGAATTTTCATAATCATCAAGCTTAACAACTAATACTCTGGGAGTCCTCACTGGATTGCAATTTTCCATATTAAATCTTCTGAGTATCTCTTGAATATACTTTTCTTGTTTCATTGTATATCCTCCTAGTTCCTTCTCACTCTCAATATTCAAAAAATTCATTTTCCATGATAATTCCCTTATTTTAATATATTTCTTTAATTTGGTAATCAATCTTTCAATGATCCTATAATAGACAATCATCCAGGTAAACTCCTACAGCGACAAAACTATTATCGTTATCCCCTACCAACACACAAGGATCAGCTTTGGATCTTTTAAATCTTACTTCTTTTAATACCGGGTAATCCAAAAGTGTATTACATTTTTTTACATTGTTAACGACATTTTCAGTGTTTGCGCATGCCTCGTGATTCTTATGAAAGCATTGAATTGCTGGAAATCAAACACTGAAAATGTCGTTAACAATGTAAAAAAAAAAAAGTAACACACTTTTGGATCACCGGTAATTCGTTCAACTTATTGAACCAGCATCTTCCAGCCTTGAGCAATCCACATAAGCTTCCGGTTATTCTCAAAACATGTTCTCTATTTCCAAGCCAACCAGTGCTTCCAATAAGTACTTCTCTTTCTAATTTTGCATTAAGATAAGCCGTTTCAACATCAACCAATTTCAATGTATAATTATTCATAGACGCAATAGATAAATATACCCTGAACGATTCTGCTTTCATGACTGGATTATAAGAGTCATCGTAATCTCTACCCATTCGTTGTCTGGATCCATCAGCTACCAGTCTAGCAGTAACCCTTAAATGCATGATTTTTTAATTGTTGATTTAAAAATTATATTCAGTGTTGGTATTGGACACAAAACATAGAAAAAAATAGTAGAAAAATTCTACGCTTAATTTTATCACCCCAAAAACAGAATTTTTGTCAACAGTATATGCAACACCATGTTCTAAAAATGTTGAATGAATTAAGATATGAACCAACGGACTGCACCATTATTTCCCTTGGGAAATTCTAGCTCGAAATCATGTGCCCCATGGACATTTAAAACTAGTGATGTCCGTTGGATCCGGATCTCTGATTCGGATCTGATAATATCCGGATTCAGATCTAGAAATATCCGGATCCAGGTCGGTATCTCAGATATCAGATCCGGATTTCGGATCTCTGATATCGGATCCAGATTTCGGATATCGGATATCAGATCCGGATTTCGGATCCTTTCGCTGGATGCGTATTAAGACTAATTAGGATTTAAGAGGACTAGATCTCGCATCCAAGATCAGGATCAGAGATCTCGGATTTCTGACCAACATCCAGTTCTCGGATCTCGGACCTAGGTCTGAAAAAAAGATCCGGATATCCGGATCTTGAATTATCCGGATCTTGACATCACTATTTAAAACCCTACGGTGCATCCAAGATGGCCACCGTCCCACTCACCTTCACCATATGATTTCCCCCTGGGCCTAAGATGTCCCCACATGATGGTTGTCCATCCATTTTCACAAGCACAAATTGTACAAGGGGTGGTAAGAAACTTATGGCCCACCCTGTAATTCATTTAATTCTCACTAGTGGCTGTGAAAAATTTTTTCTTTCTGGGTTAAAAAATTTAAGGGTTAAATCTTGGAATTCCTTCATTTGTTTTAATTGAAAAAATCCATTTACTTTTTATGATATTCTGGTCTTTAGGTCTTCTTTACTAAAGTCTGTTTCAAAAGTATAGAAACTGTCAAAAACTGTCACATTAGCACATCAGTAAATTTTTTGACCATACCAAATAAAACACTATTTATTCACACTGTGAACATGATTATTACATATTTTCAAAAATAAATAGCTTTTCGTTTTTTTACAAAAAAATATTTTGAAATAATCAGTGCAAAAAAGTGTCTTGAAAGTATAGAGACTCACCTAAATAAACAACAATGTTCAAGCCATGTTCAAATAAAGTTACCATTGGACTTAATTACTTGAAACACTATCTTTCATTGATGAGATCAAGTTTTGAAGACGACTTGGATCCAAATTAAACCAAACCATTTCGATTTCACTTTTCAATTCTGCAATGGAAGAGTACTGTCTACCATTTGCATAAATTTTGTGTGTCATCACTGCCCAAAGGTTCTCAATAGGATTCAAATCCGGACTTTTGGCTGGCCACTTCATCACATTGATACCCTGTGCTTCAAACCACTGGTTTGTTGATCATGATTTGTGTATACTAACATTGTCCTGCTGAAAAATGCCATTGTTCCCAACCAAAAAAGACATGAAAGGTACCGACTGGTTTTCCAATGTTTCTTGGTACTTTAAGGAGTTTTGTCTCCCAGTCAAAAATGCCAAACTGGTAGTCCCATTGAAGGAGAATCCACCCCACACCATCACACTTCCACCGCCTTGCTGGTTGCTATAAAAGGATTCTGGTTCCTTCCTCAAATCATGCCAGTAAAATGCATTTCCATCGGGACCATCCAGGTTCCACTTAATTTCATCAGAAAAAATTACAGAAAGCCACTCATCTGTCCACGACATATGCTCCCGAGCCCATTCCAATCAAACTCTCTTGTGCTCCTCGGTTAGACGTGGTTTTGTCTTCTTCCTGGTGTAAACAAGTAAAGGATTTGCATTAATTCTTCTGTGTACAGTATCTTTGGATATTTGTCCACCCAATTCACGTGATATTTTCCGTATGGAATTTGTACCAGTAGCAGAAAGCCGAAAAATCTGGCGCACATCTTGTTCAATAGTGCTTGTTGGCCGTCCTGTTCTCTTCTTAGCTTCACATACACTGGTACATGAAACTTAATTTTTTATATGAGTTTATATGTAATAATAAACAATAACATGCAAGTCACAAAATACAGAAAAGTATTGATTTTTCAATTGAAAAACGGAAGGAAAAATTCTGTGACCCGGATTCGAACCAGGAACCTCGACTATCATGGCCGATGCCTCTACCAAGTTTCAAAGAACTACCCAGTGATCATGGTACTGTTGAAGAGCAGTGGCAGTTGTTTAAAACTGCTGTGATTACTTTGGTTGCATTGTGCTGTGGTCGTAAGCAGCTGAGTGTGGCACAGGGCGGTGAGAAAAGGACTGCATGATGGAACGGTGAAGTCCAAGAAGCTGTCAAGGCAAAGAAGGAAGCCTATTTGCTATGGCTTGCAAATAAGTCAACTTCGAGTCGAGTGCGGTACACTGAGGCGCGAAAAGCAGCAGCAAAGACAGTATCAACAGCTAAAGCCAAGGCCTGGGAGAAGTTCGGGGAGAAATTGGAGGCAGACTGTGGTTCGGCAAACAAGGTGTTCTGGCAGACCGTGCGCCGCCTCCATGGAAAGAAGTCTCTTTCATCACAAACTATTAAGAGTTCAGATGGGAGGCTACTGAAAATGGAGGAGAGCGTATTGCATAGGTGGAAGGAATACTTTGCATCTCTTCTTAATCTGGTGACAGCAACAACTGAGGCACATGAGGTGCACCTTGGAGCGGAGAATAGTCACGGTAGTATCACTGAAACAGAAGTCAGATGGGCAATTAAGTCCCTGAAGACTGGCAAAACTGCAGATGATGATGAAATCCGGTTTGAGATGTTAAAGGCCTTAAATCAGGATGGTATCCTGTGGCTGACTCGAGTGTGACAGGTTGCTTGGATATCTGGACAGGCCCCTAAGCAATGGCAGACTGGAATTGTGATCCCTATCTTCAAAAAGGGAGATCAAAGAGATTGCAACAACTATCGAGGCATCTCTTTGCTCAGCATTCCTGGGAAAGTGTACGCTAAGTGTCTGGAGAAGAGAAGTCGGGAAATAGTCTACTCCAAACTGTTGGGGGAGCAGTGTGGTTTCCGACCTGGCCAAAGCACGACGGATCACATCTTTGCTCTAAGGCAAATCTTTGAGAAATCCTGGGAGTATGCAAAAGAGGTCTACGCTTGCTTTGTGGACCTCGAAAAAGCATATGACAGAGTTCCTCGGGAGAAGCTCTGGTAAATGTTGCAAGAGTATGGATTGGATGGGCAATTACTGGTTGCTATCATATCTCTGTACGAAAGCTCTAAGATGTGTGTCCGGATAAATGGCATTAAGTCAAGACCGTTCACCGTGGGTGTTGGACTCCGCCAAGGGTGCATACTGTAGCCCCTCTTGTTCATTATCTTTATGGACTGTAGACAGGGGCAGCCGAGGCGATAAGCATATTTGTGTGGGCAACTGCCAGGTGGAGAGGTTGCTCTTTTCTGACGACCTTGTCCTCCTTGGGTCTTCTCGCACGAACCTTCAGCATGCACTAGACCGGTTTGCAGCCAAATGTGAAGAAGATGGGATGAAGATCAGTGTGGCTACAACAGAAGTTCTGGTCCTTTCAAGACAGCCTGCTCAGTGCGCTCTCCATGTTAGGGGAGCCTCATTGAGACAGGTGGAGAAATTCAAGTATCTCGGGATTGCATTCACGAGTGATGGACGGCAGGAGAAAGAATTGGATGCTCGGATCGGTGCAGCAAGCTGTGTCAGACGTGAACTGTGGTGATCCGTGGTAACTAAACGCGAGCTGGGTAACAAAGCCAAGCTCTCAGTCTTCAAATCTATCTTTGTCCCCATTCTCACCTATGGTCATGAGGCTTGGGTAATGACCGAAAGAGTGCAATCGCGGGTACAAGCAGCCGAAATGAGATTTCTAAGAGGTGTGGTAGGTTATTACCCTACTAGATAGAGTGTACAGCAGCACAATAAGGGAATATTTAGGTGTTGAGCCACTACTTCTCCGCATTGAGAGATCTCAGTTGTGCTGGTATGGCCACGTGATACAGATGCTGCAAGCTAATCTTCCTAGGCAGTTGTTATGTTTCAAGCCGGTAGGTAAGAGACCAAGGGGTCGGCTTAGAACCAGGTGGCTAGACTACATCGAGATTCTGGGTTCAAGATATTACCAGGGAGGACATGCGCCTGAAGGCGGAAGATCGCGATCGCTGGAAATCCTCCATAGGGCTGCTGCCCCCGCGACCCTAATGGATAAGCGGGTTTGAAAAGTAAGTAAGTAAGAACGCATGATCGAAAGTACTACTACTACACCCTCTCAGTATTTCTATTGTAACCTAAGCCTGTTCTTTATACTGTTCTTAACTCATATCAGTGGCCGCGCAGTACTTGAAATTTTTATCGCCAATGGTTTAGCCAATAGAGATTTTCTTTAAGCCAGATTCTCATGTTTTTAGCCAAATTTAAAATTTAAAAAAATTATGAAGCATTTAAAATTAAAAAAAATTTTAATCACATGATAATCGCATTTTCGAGGTTGAAAATAAATTTTTCCATATAAATAGAATTAGCCAAGTATGTTCGCCAAATGTGATTGTTTGTTCGTCAGATTAGTTGAACTGTCGACACTGGCGATTTGGCGAGCGGACTGCGCGGACACTGCATATTCTTCAAGCTAGTGTCACTTCTTATTCTACACTTAAAATCGTAAACCTTTTATATTCTTCTAATAACCAAATACACTTTCACGCAGGCCTGTTTAATTTCGACAGTACTTATCTGATCTGTTCACATTTCACACATTGACGATGCAGACTGCTGTTGACTCGCTGACTGACGCCGTGGACGCTTGGAGTCTCTTCCGTGCTTGGTTCAGAACTTATGCCTTGAATCAGGATCGGTGTTCTGACTCGCTTGCCCCGTCTCCTTCACCAACAGCGAAGGACAGCGCTCTACGGTTCATGATACGGTCTGGCTTGTTGTCCCTATGCCTTACTCCGACTGCGTGGCAGTGGAGGTCTGCGCCCTGAAGACAACACAGATTGGACGCGTGCCGCCCGTCACCCCAGCGCTTAAGATTCTCTGGCCTTCCCCGGCGCTGTGTACAGGAGATTCCTGGTCTCCTGCTGCCAAACCATACCGCTTACCGTCAGCTACTGCTTCGTTCGCTGTTGCTCACCATTCGGGACCATGTCGTCTAGTCTTGCCTAAAATTTCAGTCGCACTCTTCTCTCTCTCTGGGTTACACAATCGCAATTATCAACATCTTTTCGATCCTCCGAAGTTTCCACTTCAATAACTTCGTCGCAACTAGCTCTATCCTTTCACTTGGAACGCACTCCAAAAATTTCACCTTTTTCTTTCCTTTATCTCATTTCTTATTGGTTCTTAAACTTTTAATTCTCAGAACTACCTACCGAGGCAACCCTGCTCCCACCCTCTTCACTCATTGTTCTTAAAACTCCACTCACCTAAAACTTTAACAAAAGATCGTCTTAGGCCTACTTTTTCTAACTTTAATGTAACAGGCTTATCGTATTTTTCATTTTCACTGAGAGTTTTTTTTATTCAATTATTGAAATTAAACTATTGTAATTTTGTTGAGTCGCTTAGTACTCCAAGTTTCAAATAAGAAGAATAAATCAACTGATAATCTCTGTTCTCTTCCCTTCTATTGAATTCATCTCCCATTTTCATATCTAATAGACATTCTTACCTTATCTATCGCATTACACAGAACTCCCCCCCCCCCATTTATTAATAGATAATTTCTCTACTTTCTAATTTCTATCCCTTTTACCCCTTTATTTCTACTAAAATTAAACAACACAGATATGCCTAATAAACGGCATATCTGTAGTGGCAGGTCATGTGGCATATTTAACTAAATATTACACATGTCCCGTCACAGTATTATTTTAAATGATCAGAAAAGTAGGTCAGGGATCAAGAGAGGATCTACAGAGTATAAAATCTAAACCTCATTGGTCACCAGAAAAATATCTGTCTTGAATTTATAATGCATCTCTTTTTTTCTATGTTCTAATAATGGCTACTGACAAAACAGTAATCTACAAAGTTTTATAAACAAAAACAGATGTTACAATTCCTTTAGATGTTTAATCTTACTTCATAGTTATCGTTTGCCTTGAACCCATGAAATTTTTCAAAGAGCTCTAGAATTTGGCAGTCAATAAGTGGTAATCTCATGAACTTGGCATATTCCATTTGCTTATATAGTGGCTGCAACCATCGAGGCTTTGGAATTTTTTCTGAGGAATACGTTTCCAAGCAAATCTTCAAAATATAGTATCTGAAAAGTAAGGAAACAAATCTATACAAATATGCCAAAAATTTTTTAGTAATTCCTAAAAATATGGAATAGTTACATAAACAGAGTAAGCCTAAAAAACTATGGACACCACGGCAATAAAATGAGAAATGGAAACCACACATCCACATAGAAGATTTTCTATAGTGATGTGTAGTTTTCATTTTTCTTTTTTATTAATATAGAACAAGTCTTCAATTACTAGATGACACACAGCAACATTCGACTATACAGTGAACATAATCAAGATGCCTAATCAAGGATACAGAAATACTTGTATATTGACATCTCAGATAATGGAATGATCTTTGAATTGTATTTCTTAACCATAACTATCAATATTAATTGTTGCTGGTTCTTCTGAACTAACTAGGAAACCATAAAAACGTGTACCTCCAGACTTCAGACTTTAGATATATAGACTTTATATGGCTAGGTGTGCTCAATTTTTTATGTTTCCGCAATTTATTTAGAATATCGCAATTTCTTATTTTGCAAGCATCAATAATAGCTTTAGGTGAGTAACATAATTCAATCTGGTGTGAAACTGTGAGGTACAGATTCCTATGGTACCCTAGTAAGTGAAACACACAAAACACATTAAATTATGTGCCTTCCGCCGCGTGGATGAGGGTACATAATTTAGACTCGTGGGGGAGGTGTAACTGGTCAAAGAAGAGATGCAGTGTTATTACGGAACAACAACGCTTTAATACTAAATAAACTAATTACAAATTAGCATAAAGAATTACAATACCTAGGGTAAATAAATGTAACAAAACTAGGGCCCCAAAAAATTAACAACAGAATAACTCAATTGTAATTGTAGTGTGACGTTTATTGTTTTTAGTTTGTTCTGTTTATTGTTTTTGTAAAGGGTTACAGTAGTCCTCCCTTAGAAAAGGACTACATGACACTTTCTGGTGTCAGTTTGTAGTAGAATTCATCTGATTTCTAATGTTATAGTTTGCCCCTTTCATCAGTTCTGTTTTGCCTTTGTTAGGACAGAAACTACGTGGTCGGACGAAAGTTCCATTTTTTAGTCGCACAGAAACCCTTTATCGGACTTTATTTCCTGTTAATCGTCCAGCCCCAAATTGTGTTGGATTTTATTACTGTAAAATTTTTATTGTGTTGAATTTGTCAGAGATTATGAATGTAAGAATTATAATGATTATGCGTATGTCAAGTTATGTATAAGTTTTAGTTTACTTGTAATTTTAAAAGAATCCTTTTGGTAAGAACATTGTCCACGCTTCGAATCTAGCATGCTGGCGATGACGTCACTTTCTATCAGAGCCAAGAAGTGACATGCATGAAATCCGAAGGTGGAGTGAGAGCTTCACCCACGCCACCACTAGAGGGCAGCCAGATGCTTGCCTTGGATATAAAAGGAGGCCTGAAGAAGCAAGCAGGATTCATTCAAGATCCAGAGTCGGATAGGACAGAAAGGACGATGACGAGGAAGAAGCAGATGCCTTGGGGCTTGAACAGGCGTGTTCCAGTCGGTCGTGAGTCTTGTTACGATGTTGAGTTAGACGCTGGGTAGGCCTAACCCTCTCTCTTTATAGAAAGAGACCACGTGGTAAACTTTATTATCTTGCACTGATCAGTGTTAGTGTAATGCTTAAGTGAAATATTGTATTATTTCTTTAAATTTGGAATATGGATTGTATTTGTAGCGGGAATGGATTAATTGGAGATTTAGGCTGTTATTAACGGGAGCTTTAGATTGTGTTCTTTGTTTATGGAAGGGTTAAAAAGATATAGTATTATTTAGACAGCTATGGATTGAATTTAATATTGTATATTGTAAAAATGTTAACTTTGGATTATGGGGGGTTTACTTTATTATATTCCTACCGGGGAACTGATTTAAGTAGTCTAGTTTATTAGTATGGCAGAATTAGTGACTTAACTGGGCCTTTATTGTTATGATTGGAAATTAGATTGTAGTATAAGTTATTCAGTATGATTGTTGATTATGGATTAGCTTAGGGAGATTATTTTATTATCGAATAATGAATATTTAGTTGTTTAAGGTTAATAGATTGTTATTGAACTTTGGAAGCTAGTTTGCCAATGATTGGATTGTTTTGTAAGGCATTTGGTGTGACGGTAATGCTAGCATAGTGGGCATCTAAACAGTTAATTTACTTTGGGAAAGGTTTGGTTTTCTTTTGAGTGTGCATACTTGGTACTTGGTTTATGTGGGGCTTGGGTGTTTTGGTTCTCAGGCAGTGGATGTGTTGACCCGCTATTGGAAGGCCAGTCCCGTTTGTTCAGACTGGTATTCGGGTTTTATTGGTAGCCCGCCGGTGTTGGATCTGGTAGTTGGCTTTGGTTTACCCACTGCAGAGACCACCCCCTTGCGTTTATGCATTTACACGACGGGAGGTTTTCGCGTGTTGTGACCAGTATGCACGTTTGGGTAGTTTAGTCCCTTATTAAGGTTTGACATTGCCTGTTTGTAAGACAAATTGGGAGTACTTTGGTTTAGACTTATTCTAATCGTTACATGATCATTGAATTGTCATTACTTTGATATTACTGTATGATGAAATAGATTATTATACCCTGCTTATGATATTCTTGATTACTTTGTTTATTTGTATTTATCTTGTTTTTTTTTTTTTTATATATAAACCTCTTTTTTGCATATCAATCTGTCCCATCCTTTTATTTTATTTCAGTCTGCACCCTTCTTAGGAAGGACTGCTGACAAGTGATGTCTGACGTAAAAATCACATCACCACAATATGACAACAACACAGTCACTAGAACAGCATAATTCGCTGCTAAATGATATCAGACTTAATTAAACTTCATTTCGATGCCAGTGTGCGTTTGCTTACACATGTGTCTAAAGGGAGTGAACAACAAATGTGCACCCTTTGCACACACACAGAACTACAGCTACCATCTGACGCCTGAGCCCACAATCGTGCTAGAGCGGCACAAGAAGGTGTCACACCCTCCTTTTTTTGTAGCCCAACCTCCAGAGATCCCTATACTGCAGTATAATTCGGGTTGGGGAGGGGAGGAGAGCAGTAACCCTATATGCAACAACACCAGACAATTTTTTAATTGAAAAAAGGAAGGAAAAATTCTGCGACCTGGATTCAAACCAGGATCCTCGACTGTCATGGTCGATGCCTCTACCAATTGAAAAATTATTACCTGTGTTTGGAGGTTAGCTCCAGTTTATAATTATTATTATTTATCTGTGAGTTCATCAAACTTTCTTATGGTTTGAATAGGAGAAATTCTCGATCTGTGAGCCAGGTGCCCGCCTCCCATTGGGCTTTCAACCTTGACAACTTGGTTGTCTTTAAGAAGCGAAAACAATACACACCCCACTCTATACACGATTCCCAGTGGCGCTCGACTAGACAACATCAGTTGCCAACACCGTGTTAGAGAGACAACGCTAGTCAATTCAGTCGACTACTTTGCTGGCTTCCTTAAAAAAACACACGTGTCAAGCTTAGCATTTACAATTCCCCAGGCGCAGAGCTGGGTGGCATCATTGAAAGCTATGGGGGGGGGAACAATCACTGAACAAGAGAGCCTGTCAAACGGACTTTATTACATGTGGTAATCGACCTTGTCAGGGCAACACCCAAGCGCTATGGCTCACTATCAGTTTATGAAGAACAATCAATGCTTAATTTGCGAATACATAAAACGCCACAAATACTAGCTGTCATTGCTGCACAACGCAGAACGGCCGTAAAGGGGTGTCAAGGCTGCACAGATCCCATACTTTCGCCTCAAACTCTATTTTCACTTGTCAAGAAAAGTTTAAATACTCGAGACACGGGGAGGATAATTAAAAAAGAATGATCTCACCAGTTTTCTCAAAATCACAACAATGTGTTCTTATCTTAAAACAAAATAAGTATTTATATAGATCGTACTAATGAAAGGATTAAAAGCACAACACTCTTTAACCACAACTAAAAAAGGCGTTAAACAAGAAATAAAACAAAAAGAATGAAAAAAACAATACAACCTGTAAACGTCTTTCGAAAGCTTTGCTTTCATCTTCAGCAGACAAGGAGAACCTCAAGAGATTCTTGAGAGAACTGACTTGTTTATTGAATTAGCAAGGTATATATAGTGAACAATAACCAATAGAAACAAATACGTTTACAGGTTGTATTGTTTTTTTCATTCTTTTTGTTTTATTTCTTGTTTAACGCCTTTTTTAGTTGTGGTTAAAGAGTGTTGTGCTTTTAATCTGTTCATGTTCTTATCTTGGTCACGATGATGTCTTCTTCTTCTGGCATTACAGCTCGGGGTGAGCTTTGGCCTGCTTCACAATGTCCCTCCAGTTTTCTCGGTCCAATACCATTTTCTTCCAGCCTTTAACATTCAAGATTCTCATATCTGATTCCACTTCGTCCTTCCAACGGTTACGTGGTCTACCGTGTAATCGTCTCCTCGTCATGGTAGACCTAAAGATTCTTCTAGGTATTCGCTCGTCAGCCATTCTCTCTACGTGTCTAATCCACCTTAAACGCTGTGCTTTAGCAAAGCGTACTATATCCTCATTATCAAGGATTTCATTGATTTCGTGGTTTGTTCTTATCCGCCAAAAACCTGGTTCATACACAGGGCTGTAAATTCTTTTAACAATTTTCCTTTCGAAGATTCTAAGTTTATTTGCATCACCAGTTAGTATATTCCAGGTTTCCGCACCATAAGTAACCACGGGTCTAATAAGTGTTTTATATATTTTCATCTTAGTATTTCTGGATAGGACACGTGATTTGTTGAGCTTAAGGTTTGCGTAATAGGCTTTATTGCCAGCCATTATTCGACATTGTATCTCGCTACTCACTCTATTACAGTTATTAACTTCAACACAGAGATACACAAATTTATCCACGTTCTCAAAGGTCATCCCTTCTATGGTAACGTCGGTATTTCTTCTTCGCCCTTTTTTTGCCGACACTATCATATATTTAGTTTTGGTCTCATTTACTTCTAGACCCACACTTTTAGCAGTTGAATACATTTCTGCGAAAGTTGATTTAAGTTCTATAATATTTCTGGCTATAATAACAATGTCATCAGCATATGCACATATATGTTTAGATTTATAAATAATTGTGCCATTATCAACCAGTTTATGCAATACTGCTTGTAATGCCAAATTAAAGAGAGTTGCTGATAGCGCATCACCCTGTCGTACACCTCTACTCAAAGAAAAGCTGTCACTACATTGTCCATCTATCATCACTTTAGCTTGGGCATTGCTAAGAGTCATATTTATAAGGCGTACTAGCTTCTTGGGGATTCCTTGTGTTTCGATGTAACTCAGTAAATTTTCTTTAAAAATACTATCAAAGGCTTGCCGAAAATCTACAAAAAGCATATGTAAATCAGTATTATGCTCATAGCATTTTTCCATGCTTTGCCGCACCACAAAAATCTGGTCGACGGTGCCTCTAGCTTTCCTAAAACCACATTGGTATTCTCCTATAATTTGTTCAGTATACGCCGACAATTTCACTAATAAAATGTTTGAGAATACTTTATATGCTATATTAAGGAGTGTGATTCCACGATAATTATTACAATCTAATTTATCTCCTTTCTTATAGATTGAAGTTATAATGCCAGTTTTCCATGCATCTGGCATTTCTTCTTTTTCCCATATTACGGTAATCAATTCAAAAAATATTCCTTCGGCTTGTGTTCCCGCTTCTTTTAACATCTCCGCTGTTATATTATCTTCCCCTGCGGCTTTATGATTTCTCATTCTTTTCACTGCGGCTTTCACCTCAGATAGTGATGGGTTTAGATTAAATGATTCAGTAGTCTGCAATATGGGTGATCTATCTACATTTTCATTTTCACTACTACTTTTATTTAATAATTCTTTATAATATTCTGTCCATCTTGCTAATATTTCTTCCTCTTCACCCAATAAGTTACCATTTTTATCTTTGCATCCACCAAGGCGTGGTTTATAATCTTTTCTAAACCAATCCGTTCCCTTATAAAATTTCCTCGTTTCATTTTTCATATTCTGTGCCTCTATCTCTTCTAATTTATTTTGAATCATTTTTCTCTTTTTCTGTCTACATATTCTATTAACTTGTCTTCTCTTCTCCTTATATTCTTCTTGTTTATTCCTTGTGATCCTTCCCTGATGAAGCTTTGCTCACGCTTCATTTTTTCTCTTAATAACGTCTTCACATTCTCTATCAAACCATTCATTTTTGTCTTTTTTAATTTCACCAATTATTTCTTTAGTACTTTCAACTATTGCTTTTCACAATCTGCCCCATTTACTATTGAGATCTTGGTCTTGTTTTCCTTCATCTTCACTAAGTTTTTTATTTACTTCAGCTTGGAAATTATCTTTTATGTCTTTGGTCTTCAATTTCTCTAAATCCCACCTCTTTCTCATTTTTGGTCTTCTTTTTTGTATAACTGCGAGTCTTTCTCTCAACTTCACTTTAACTAAAAAGTGGATTGAGTCACAGTTTGGTCCTCTACACGCTCGTACATTTATTATAGAACTTGCATGTCTTGTCGAAGTCAAGACATGATCAATTTGATTAGCTTGATCGGTTCCCGGTATCATCCAGGTTCCAAGGTGGATTTTTTTTATGGTTATAACATGTACTTTTGATTATCAACTGATTCGCAGCC
This sequence comes from Rhysida immarginata, assembly GCA_023313115.1. Lineage (NCBI taxonomy): Eukaryota > Metazoa > Arthropoda > Chilopoda > Scolopendromorpha > Scolopendridae > Rhysida > Rhysida immarginata. The sequence goes on along the minus strand of JAHWFO010098625.1, from coordinate 19,500 downwards.
GCGAATTGTACGAGCATTTTACCATTTTCATTCGTTTTATCATGCAGTGTATAACATCCTCCCATTTCTTTTGCAAAATCTTCTTTACCTATTTTTGCGTTAAAATCCCCAATAACTACAATAAGATCATACACCGATATTCTATGTAGCAGACGGGATAATCCATCGTAAAACGTCTCCTTTTGTATTTCATCTGCATCTTCAGTTGGTGCATATGTCGTTACCATAGAGATATTACGGAATCGTCCTCTCAGTCGTAGTTTACAAAGTCTATCAGATACAGGTTCAAATCCAATTACTTTGTTTAATATTTCCTTACTTACGAAAAAACCTGTACCTGCTTGTCCTGATTTCTGTGGGTTCCCACTATAAAACAATGAAAATTTTTTTTTTCTAATTTCACCATCTCCTCTCCATCTTATTTCTTGCACTGCGATAATATCAATACCGAATTTTACCATTTCATTCGCAATTTCTTGCATTCTACCTGGAATGAGCATCGTCCTCACATTCCATGTGGCCAAATTTAAATCGAATTTCCTGTTGCGTATCCGTTTGGAAGGCATATGTCGTTTTCCATCAAGTCTCTCCGATGTTTTCCGAGGTACGTATGAAGCATTCGTAACTATGTTGTTTTTCTGGGGTAGGGTAGTTAAACTTATGCCCAACCTTTACCCAAGGAGGGGGATTTTGTATTTGGGGCATCCACTCCCTAGGTAGCCTGCCCTCACTACGGCTAAGAGTGCCACCTACCCTTTTCGCAGTACACCCGTTGTTGCCATCCAACGTTAGAAGCCAACCCTGCTGCCAATTGACCACACCCAAGAAGAGGACTCTCACTCCTCTTCCCCCTTGAGTATCACCTTCACGTTTGAGGATCCTCTGCTTCCTCCGCTGTCGGAGTTGCTTCTCTCCTTCACCTTAGGAACCGTTGTCATCTCCCGTGTTGGCACGGGGGTCAGCGCTTTTGTGATGGCGGCGCTTACTCGCCATTACACGGTGGTTTCACTGGCGTTTGCAGCTTTTCATTGAGGACTCCCCGCCACAGGAGACCCCACTGCCACCTCCACCTCCGTCGGCTGTTTGGCTGGGGACTGCTTATTGGTTATTCGCAGCTAACCTCCATATCTGGAGGCTGTCCACTATCCGCCACCTGTGACTCCGCTGGTAGCTAACAGCCAAGCCCCAGCAGTCACAACGATGTGTTCCTGTTTAATATGCACACAGCCACCATTCACCCCACGCACCATCATGTCAACTTCGTGTATAGGGGCTTGTGGCAGCTGATGACACAGTTCCATGTCTAAAAACGATACACGGGATCCTGTGTCAACCAGCATATCGACCAACCCTGAGCACGATGGGGCCACACTCACTGGGGAGGCCTGAGCAATTTTCTGGCACCCTGTCGAAAGACAGTCTCGCGCATAATGCCCCAGGGCACCGCACTTAAAACAAGTCACGCTATTTCTCGGCCCCCATGACTTGTTACCACCTTCCTTCAACATTTTTTCTAACATATCCCTAAGCTCGCAAATGTCTTCACGACACGGGCACTCCTTCTCGACCGTATCTACCATAGCACTCGTAGGGCCCTTTTCGCACCTCTTAACCAGTGGAGCTGGCGGCACCAGAGTATCAGCAGAAGCAGTTGATTGCTTGCCCACTTCTGCTCCGCTGGACTCCCCCTGATGGCCCATTTAAAGGCCAGCTTTATTTAAATGGGCCATCCTCAGACTCTATCGCCCATTTAAAGGCCAGCTTAATTTGCAAATACATAAACGCAGCAAATACTTAAGCAGTCATTGCTGCACAACACAGAATGGCCGCAAAGGGGTGTCAAGGCTGCACAGATCCCATACTTTTGCCTCAAAGTTTATTTTCACTTGTCAAGAAAAGCTTAAATACTCGAGACACGGGGAGGATAATCAAAAAAGAACGATCTCACCAGTTTTCTCGAAATCAGAATGATGTGTTCTTATTTTGGTCGGCTAAGCAATTCAATTTCAAACAAAAGAACATCAGGGGCGGAATGCACATCATAGAGCACTCAAAAAGAAAAAGTGAGCATACAGTTACGACTTAATCATTCTCAGCGACACAGCACCAAGAAGAATGGGACCCAGTTTTACCAAAACATCACATGATGAGCCACATCCCAGGTTTGCTTCATAAAACATTCACTTCGAACATCTCATGGGGGCAGGAAAAAGGAAAGTCTTGTTTCCCTGCCTGACATCAACAACGCTTTTCTTGTACAACAAAGGGGGTACCCACTTTTTACGTTCTTTTCGCAGATATTCAGAAAAACTGCGGCAACAACGACACAAAGGCAAACTAAGACTTAAGACATTGTTGCAGCATCCACATTATTCAAATAACGAGCTTAAATTGCTATTGTTAATATTACAAAGCAACATTTTATTTTTTACTAGCTGATATGCCCAGCGTTGCTCGGGCTGTTTGTTTGATGAAATTTTGCCATATCCGAATTTAAATATAAATGAAAAACCTTTAATAAAATACATCTTCACTGTGAAAAAACGAAAAGAAGTGTTTGCACTGGAATTTTGTGTCCAATTGGGCTCGCCCAGGAAAATTCAAATATCAAAGAAAGGTTATGTGTATTGAATTATTTCTGTCTACTTAAAAAATACTTCATAAATGGTTTGAGACAGTTAAGGAACTCTATTTACAGCATCATCAGCATCCCTCATCAACATGTAACAGTTTCAATAAAGTTGTGTTCAGTCAGATATCGTGGAATCATGTCCTGAAAGTGGTTGTTTATAATGACTGTATCATTTTAGCAGCAAAGATTGCCCTCTCACACAATCAGTTGAGACCTTTATAATTTCCTAATAAGTTTAGATAAACATTATAACTTCTCTACACATTACAAAAACCATATGATAAAAATAAATTTTCTCCAGTTATTAGCTCATTAGGGAAAATACCTCATCTTTTCTGCAAAAGCTAGAGCAGCTGCACGCCCTAGAAATTGTATTCTCTTATTTGTTTTAGAATAATTTCTTATATCTCTCCAAAGATTTTAGTAAAAAAAAAAAAAAAAGAAATATAGTAATAATAATTTTAATTAATTAATTTATTTATTTATTTATTTATTACTTTTATAACTATCCCCCTTAACTCTTTATCGTTATCCCATAAAAAATTCATGAAATAAAATTTAACTGTTGCTTATTATTACTAACCATTTAAGGGTTACAGTTATCATAAAAAATAATTTTTATTACATGTAATTATTTGTTGATGTACTGTTGCTATTATGGCAAAAAAAATAAAATATATTTATGAAAATACAGAGTACTGAGAGTACCATACAAATGTCATTACTGATGGCAAATGATAATGCTCCATATGGCAACATCAACAATAAATAGTTAAAATGTAAGTCATTAAGGCAAGCATTGTAGCTGATGAAAAAGACAGGCCCTGACAGTGAAAAGTCACCTGATCTCTTTAGTGGAAGCAACAATGTAACCTTCATTATTTCCAACAAACGAAAAAATACTGATTGTAAAATCCAAGATGGAAACAATTTAGATACGTTGTTGCTTGGACTAAGATGGTCATTTGACTTTTCAATGCCGGGCCTGTCTCTTTCGTCGGCTGCAGCATGTATCAATTTCATCAACCATTGTTGACGTAACATACAGGGTGCGGCAGCGTTCATAGCGTAATATTAATAGCACACCAGTAGGAAATAAAGGCTTTTTATTTATTGCTCTTTATGTCAAATAGTAATTGCAAGTATGCCATTTGTTAATTTGTAAGTCAATATTTGATTGGGTTAATTAATGTTTGAATATGAGTCCTGTCAAATGATGTCCCCGCTGCACAAAACATTCATCCAAGTGGCGTTGGAATAATGATTATTGGAATAAATGTTGAATGTGGATATCGACCAATTGTGGTTTCAACAAGACGGAGCGATCTCGCATACAGCCAGAATTTGCATAGCTTTCTTGCGACAGGCCTTTCCGGGGAGAGTAATTTCTCGTTATGGTGACATCTCCTGGCCGCCTCGATCACCTGATCTTTCATGTGCAGACTTTTTCCTTTGGGGCTACTTCAAGCAAGAAGTTTTCCGAACACGTTGTGCCACCATTCCCGAGTTGAAGGATCGCATCAGAACTGCCCTGGGCAATGTCCCAGGGAATACGTTACGCCAAGTTATGGAAAGCTTCCAACGCCGTCTAGATGAATGTGTTGTGCAGACGGGGCATCATTTGACAGGAGTCATATTCAAAAAGTAATCCACGCAATGGTCAATGACTTACACGTTTGTAAATGGCATACCTTTAACTATTAACTAACATAGGAGATAATAAATAAATTACATTTACATCCTAATGGTGTGCTTTTAATATCCTACTATGAACGCTGCCTCACCCTGTATAAACGCAACCAGCCGATTGTCGACACAAACACCACGGGCTGACTGTTCACACATGCAAGCAAACAAACCAAGTCTATTTCATATATATATATACATTTTTTAAGAGATTTATCTTCAGTTTCAGATTTTTTCCATCATTGTGGTAGTATTATACGGCAGTGTGTTAAATTTTAACTTTATAACTTACTTCTAAGTTGCCTTTTAATACAGGACAAACATACTTACATTGCCTTTTATATGTATAAATTATTTTTTTTAGAAAAAATAAAACAAGACACAAACGCAACAGCGCAAATCATGGTGCAGACGAGCTCATTGTCGAAAATACAGGACCACACCCCCTCAAGTCACAAAAAAAACAAAAAACATGTAAACAACCAACGACACAAACAATTGGCATGAACAACGAAATTAAATATGTAAACAAAAAAAAACACACTGACTACTATTACAATTAAACTGAAATTTAATTTTTTGTATACAAGGGTCGTACAAATGAAAAAGAAAATTTGTGTGGGGAAAAAAAAAGACGATGTGTAGGATCGTAAGGTTTTGTTTTCAACAATTGCGAAACCCCACGTGCAAATTGAACAATAGGTTGCAAGTGTTGCATCACGTGAGAAAGAACGATAGCTGGCGCTTCGAAGCTCTGCGAGTGATCGCTTCGTCCAAGCAACAAAATGGAGTCAATGAAACAGGAACAGAGAGCAGTAATTCGTTTTTTTCAAAAGCAATCACAAACAGCACGGGGAAGGTGATGTTGACAGTGTTTTTTGATTGCAAAGGCCCGATTTTACTGGACTTTCTTGAAAATGCCCCACATTTAACACAGCACGATATGGGGAAACATCGAAGGTACTGCACACAGCCATCAAATGCAAGCATCCTGGACTTCTTACAGAAAGAGTGCTTCTTCTCCACAAAAACGTGCGTCCTCACACCTCAAAATCAACGATAGACCTCATCAAAAAGTTCAACTGGGAAGCAATGCTGCATCCACCTTACAGCCCTGACTTATCCCCATGTGACTTTCACGTGTTTGGGAATCTCAAGAAACGTCTGAAAGACCGCACATTTCAGTCAGACGATGAAGTGAAGGAAGAGGTTTTGGAATGGTTCCACACCCAACTGAAAGAATTCTTCCATAAAGTAATTACACGCCTTGTTACACACTGGGATAAATGCCTTAACGCATTTGGAGAGTATTTTTAAATTCCATGTATACACTTTGGATAAAATAATTTTTGTTTTCATTTGTACGACCCTTATATTTTGTTTAATGTGTATTTTTCGATACACAATGACTGAAAGCAGCTGCAAATATTTGTCACGGTAAGATGTTTGTAGAAAAAAGCAATGAGATCTGAAATTTGTTGAGATCTGAGATTTATCTGAAATCTGAAAAAAAAGCAGCCAATTCGTTGGCCTTAAAATGAACTGAGCAAAGGGTAAAGAAAATGAATTGAGATGAGAGAGTGGTTATTGACAAGATGGGATGACGTAGTGTGTAGTAATAGGAGGATGGATATTATAGATTTGCAGCTGCACCACCAGAGATTGTGCCACTTTATGGGTTGGTACTGGTAACATCCGGTTGTTTCAGAGCGTGAAAGGAATACACGAAAGTTTGATCGTGCTTAAATTCTAAAAATATTAGACTTATTTAGAAGAAGTTGTTGCTGAAAGCAGAAGAAATGCACATACAGTCAAACACACATATATCGAACTCAGTTTATAGCTAATTTAATTGAAATTCCCTACTACAGGTTCATTGAAACTGTACAAATTTTCTACGGTTATAACGAAATCTGATACATGTATAACGAAAATAGGTAAATACAGTCCTGGACAAAATTTTAGGACCAGTCAAGAGATGCAAAATGAATTTATTTGATTCACAATCCTTTCTACAGTATAATTTCTAATGGACAATAAAACATGTTAAAAAAAAATAAAACTAGCATCATCTTTTTTCATTTGTGAGCTACAAAATGCAATGGACAACACTATAGGACCACCTTCAAAATAATGGATTATTCTAAATTTTGAATTCTTAATTTGAATTTTTTTGTCTATAATTCAGTTATTTTCATTACTTTAGTAAACAACAAAATTCTGTTCTGTATTGAACAAAATCATCATGGGACCTGGTAGAAAATTAAGCAGTGAACAACAAGCTCAAATTACAGCTTACAAAAACTGTGGAAAAAGTGAAAGAGAAATTGCTGGAATTATTGTAAAGTCCAAGAGCGTAGTCCACAATTTTTTAAGTGATCCACATGGCTATGGAAAAAATCCTCATCCAGGAAGACGTCCAAAGCTGTCAAAAAGACACAAACGTGCTATCCTGAGAATGGCTTCAACCAACACAGGAGCAACATCCTCTAACATCACATCATCTCTGAACCTTCCTGTATCAGCCAGAACAACTCGCCGTGTACTCCAAGCATCCACCAACACTTACACGAAATATAAATCCAAGCCAAAATTAACTTCAAGGTCACATGCGTGCAAGAGTAGCCTTTGCGAAACAGTACACTGGGAATTCGCAAATGTGGAATCGTACTATCTTTAGTGACGAAGAAAAATTTAATAGGGGGTGCCTGATGGCATAAGATTCTACTGGCATGATCTCAGGCAGCCAGAACAGTTTCTTTCAAGACAAATGCAAGGCGGAGGTTCCGTTATGATCTGGGCTGCATTTTCTGCCAATGGCAAATCAAATTTGTGTTTTGTGAAGCCTAAGTCAAATGCAGACGATTATCAAGATGTTTTAGGAAATTATTTGTTGCCATTTAGAGATGAGCTGAACAATCTGGACTTTGTCTTTCACCAAGATAACGTGCCCATACACCGTGCAGTATCCACTCAGCAGTGGCTTCATGATAAAGAAATTCGTGTTTTGGACTTCCTGATCTCAATCCCATTGAGAACTTGTGGGGTATTCTGGTGCGAAGCGTTTATTCCAGTGGAAAGCAGTTTCACACCATAAAAGATTTGAAAAGTGCCATTACAAAACCATGGGCTGATATTCCACTCGACAGACAGAAAAATTGGCTGAGTCTATGACAGACCATTTAATTGAAGTGATATGTTTAAATGGAAAGCAAACAAAGTTACAGTTTACCTTAAAAATGTTGTAAATAAATAATTACAACAATACAAGTAAATTATTTTCTTGTCAATGATAAAGGGCCTAGAATACTGTTCATTACATTTTGTACAAATGAAAAAATGAAAAAAGATGATGCTAGTTTTATTTTCTTTTTTAAACTTGGTTTTTTTCTTAGAAATATGTCTTATTGTCCATTACAAATTATACTGTACACAAAATTGTGAATCAAATTCATTTTGCATCTCTTGACTGGTCCTATAATTTTGTCCAGGACTGTAATGAATAATTTTTATGGGCTCTTACACAACTTTTGTTTGGTTATAGCGAAATTTTGAAAAATCAACAATTTTTTTGTGTTTAAATTTGGCATTGGGTTATTCACTTGATAGGAGCAGGTAAAGAATACAGTAATAGAGAAACAGGAAACGCTTGTTTTGGATTTCAACTATTGCTAGGCCGAAATCATATGTATACGTATTAGAAAATGCTTAGATCTCGACACCAAAATTAAGATCATAAAGGAACTGGGAAGGAGAAAAACAGGAAATATTGGGTTTCGTTATAAAAAAACACTGACAAATCGCACAGCCTCTATCCATTTATAAATCCCATTCAGCCTCTATCCATTAGAATAACTTTCACATCATTGATCCATGTATGGTAATTGTTAGCATTCAGTTTATCAATGGAGGGCTCCATACCTTTTTAATTATAGTAAAATAAAATCTAAAAATTTCACTGATTTATTTCAAACTTCTTATACTTCAGATCTTCTCTGCAATAGACACTCCTCTTCTAAAGACTTGGAAACATTTGTACTGCAGGCCCATAAACCTGTTAGGCATACAACCAAGTTAAGCTTCCAATAAATATTGCAGACTGCATCAGTGTTTGTTTTGTAAAACACACATCTTTATTAGAAGAAAAGTCATCAAATGAGGAGATAAAGTACATGAAAATTATTAACTGACATTGACACTCACTGAAAACAGAAGATCTGAGAGAACTGACGTTGGTACAAAGACACTCATTCAGAACATCTTTAAGAACAGAGTAAACCAAAAAAACTTAGCAACCCAACAAAGGTGTATCATCTCATTGTTGAACACGAGAAAGCAAATACATTATTGGACATGAGAGTGAAGATATTATAGTTAACACACATGATGAAGTAGGAACCGTGATTCGTCGGACCAGGCGACCTTCTTCCACTCACTCACCATTTTCGTTTTTTAGTCCTCTCAGTTTAATATAAAGAATAAAAAAAATCATCATTCAATACCCTCCTAAACCTAAAGCATGGCCTCTGAACAACAAGCGAGCACTGAGAAGAGTGAGAAACCGAGGAGCTGAGAGAAAGGTGGGAGGGGAGTACCAGGTTTGGAGAAGTCTTGCATCCTAGGCACTGTAGACGAGTGGTGCTGTTTTCATTTCAACGAATTAGTATTGGAACAGTTACGCACGTTGCTTCCCCTCTTCCCTGGCACCAGTACGAACCAAGCATTCGCAAATTAATGTTTGAAAATGATTGCATTTCAGTCTGATAATCGCTTTCTAATTTAATAAAGCAAGCTTTTCTAGATTTTATAGTAAAGGGTGGCACGAAAAGAACGCATGGATTTCAAACTAGTATAATTGGCTTTATTTTGATCACAAACAAAATGTACTCACATCACTACAATTGGTAACGTATCCAATTTATGAATTGTCACGTTTTTCACATTTTTGAAGAACAGATGCTCTTACTCTGTCAACATTTTTCGGCGTTCGCACCATGCGAGGACAACCAGGCAACTTCTGCTTCATGACTGATCCAGTTGTGTGAAAAGAGGCAACCCAACGCAATACTGTGTTGCGATCACGTATCGAACCATTTCGCGGAACATTGAAGTGTGTACGGAAAAGTCGTTGAAACTGTGATCACAGGGTCATTACTTTTGAAGAAATGTTCAACAGCGAAAACGCGATGCTGCACGGTCCATTGTGCCATTGCTACTGAAACTGAAACTGGACGCTCTAACCTACAAAACAACAGGTCCCCCACCCCGCCATTCCACTCCCACCAATGATACTATGCTAGTCAAATCCATGCGTTCTTTTGCGCCACCCTTTATATATTGTTTGAAATAGCTTACAAGTAGTTAAAATTGATAAAGTTTTGTGTTCGAACATGAAGGATGCATTTGAAAATGATTAAGTTTCATTTACATAATTACGAGGGGTGATAAAAAGTAATGTCGCGTATTTTTTTTCTCGAAAATTACGGCAGATATGAGAAATCTCCGATATATTAAAGTTGGTTTGGTTCATTGTTAAAGTTTCCTGTTAATGTCATGTGCATCCGCCAAGCATGACATGACAGTCCAAACAAGATGGTGGCTCTCATTTCATCATCCAGTGCTTTTGAGCAGTGGAGTGTTATGCGTTTTCTTTGTCCAAAAGGACTGAAACCAATTGATATCCATAAGGAAATTGTGTCGGTGTACGAAGGTGATATCCTGCAGCTCCGAACAGTACAATGTTGGTGCAAGGCTTTTAAAAAAGGATGAGAGGACCTGCTGGACGAACATCGCTCTGGCCAACCGCAGGAATCCATGACTGACAGCAACATTGCCACTGTGGAAGCGCAAGTGCGGAAGAACCAGCTGATTACTGTGAGAGAAATTGCTGCAATGTTGGACATTTCATATGGGACGGCGTACAACATTGTTCACGAGAAGCTTGGCTTTCGCAAAGTGTCATGCAGATGGGTACGACAGTTGACGGCCGAACATCAAGGTGCTCGTTTCGATGCTTGTTTACTGCATCTCACCCGATACCGGAGGAGGGTCAGGATTTTTTGGATCGAATCATCACAGGCAATGAATCATGGGTCTACCATTTCACACCCGAAACCAAGATGCAATCAGTCGTTTGGAAAAACACCTCGTCTCCCACAACGGAAAAGTTAAAAACTGTGCCATCAGCCTGCAAGGCCATGTTGACATGTTTTTGGGATTGCCGTGGTCCGATACTGGCAGAGTTTCTTCCACTGCATACCACTGTCAATTCCGATTGCTACAGAGGCACATTGAGGAATCTTCAAGCGGCCATATGCAGGAAAAGACCTGACTTGGCAATGGAGGACATCGTGCTGCACCACGTCCCCACACAGCAAAATGGGTCACTGATCTGTTGCAGTGAAGGAACTGGGAAACACTGCTTCATACTCCATACAACCTGGACCTCGCTCCCAGTGACTACCATATTTTCGAACCATTGAAGTAGTCACTGGCCGATCAACAATTCCGTGACGACGACGAGGTGAAATCAGCGGTTCGCAACAGCTTCCACACCTAACCAGAAGACTTTTATCAACAGGGCATGGAAAAACTTGTCCACCGCTGGGATCGCTGCATCAATCGGCTTGGAGATTATGTGGAAAAATAAAAGTTGAATTGTTCTATCGAATATACCAAGTGGGCAAGAATTAACGTGAGGTATTCAGAGCTCGCTAGCGGGAATTCTATTAGACCAAATGCAGTACATTTTGGTGTATGTACTTAGTGGAACATGATCTCAACCCTTGTGATTTTTGGTCATGGGGATATTTGAAAAGCCTTGTGTATCAAGCACATGTTCCTGACCTCTCAACCTTAAAGGATCAAATAACGTTACATATCAGACTAATTAATGCAGATATGCTGCGAGTTGCCGTAGAAAATGTCGTGTACCGCATGCAGCTATTGGAACAGCATACTGGTGGTCATATTGAAACATATTTGTAATTAAAAATAAAACATTGTTTATTGCTGTTACTAAAGTTAGTTTGTATGGTATTTATTCATTTGACAATTAGGTATTCATTGTTTTCTTGAAATAGGCGCCCCCTATGGCGACTTTTGGTACTTTTTTTTTTTTTGCAGAAATCGAAACTGCATGTTCCACTAAGTATATACACCAAAATGTACTGCATTTGGCCTAATAAAATTCCCGCTAGCGAGCTCTGAACACCTCACGTTATTTCTTGCCCACCCGGTACATGTGTTTATTTTTTTCCCGGTCACGATTTTAAAGAAAAAAAAACACGCGACATTACTTTTTGATCACCCCTCGTATTTGCTAATTTAACAAAATATCTTTTCTGTATGCTATAAATTTTCTTTGAAATAGTTTTAAGTGGTTACTATTTATAGAACATTTAAAACTAGAAATTAAAGTATGTTAAAGAATATTTTTTGACTGAAACAGAAGCGACTTTCCAAAACTTTAAAGCACTATAACTAGAGTTTTTTGCTCAGAATTTCACCCTCTACCTACCTTTTCATTTTGGCATGACCTTTTAGAATCATCCTGTATATAATGGTAATGAAAACACGATAAGGTAAAATTAATTAAAAAATAGGAACTCCATTTTAATTAAAAGAATAGAAATAAAAATAAATAATAAAAACAATTGAATAAAAGTCACCCGAAGTGGAGAAATACAAATGTTGAAGTGGACGAAAACACAGATGAAATGGTCAGGTAAAATAAAAGTACTTGTAAATTAAATATAAAAATAAATATAAAAAGAATGTTTTCGACAACAGTCAACTCTCATCATCACTTGTTTTTTAATGGAATTTAAATGATGAAGATGTTTCTTAATTTTTGGCAGTTAGTTAAATGGGTACGAGGGTTGTTCAAGAATTTTTGCTTCCTGGTCCGTAACTTTTTTTTTTTTTTTGTTAACCGATTTTCAAAATTCTTTTTGTATCTGATACTTACATTTGTCCTCTATGTACTGCACTATTCACTTTTCAACATTGTCCCCATCCCTTTCCATGCATTGTGCCAAGGCGTGACTAGTTGGGTGAACCCGTCTGAGAGGAATTCCGGGGTTTGAATGGCATCTTTCACCTCGTCATCAGACTGCAACTCCTGTCCCTTATGGCGATCTTTCTCCTTTGAAAGTGGTGAAAGTCGCAAGGTGCAAAGTCTTTCATTTTTGAACTGCAGGCACAGTAATGCCTCTGGTGTGTAGTGATCATGTGCAGGCAGGCGTTATGGTGTTGCAGAAGAGGGTTCAAAGCTCCCATTCAATCCTGGTGTCGAGAACGACCCATAATTTCTCTCCAACATGTTCACCCGACTAGTTACGCATGGGTGCAATGCGTGGAAAGGGATGGGGACTATGTCGAAAAGTGAATAATGCATTACATAGAGGACAAATGCAAGTAACAGATACAAAAAGAATTTTGAAAACCGGTTAGCAAATAAAGTTACGGACCAGGAGGTTAAAATTCTTGAACAACCTTCGTATTTTTTAACTCAACTCCTATCAACCAAATTGAAAAAAAAAATTAATGCTATTAAACAATGCATGAAGAGATTCCTGAAATATTAAGAAAAATAATAATTACATTACTTAACAATAAATATTCTAAAGAAACTAGAGACAAATTATCCAATGAAAATTTTACAAATAACAAAAACACACAACGGCAACAACAACAGCAGCAGCCAAACAGTACACAAAATATAAAATCATTAACTTATCATAATTATTTATCAAATATAAGAAAATAACTAAAAGACATACAAATAAAAGAATCATTCCAAAATTACCCAACAATATTCAAAAATTAATAAAAATCTTATTAACAAATCAAATATTAAACCTGCAAATATCATAACAAATAATTTTAACACTAATCAAAAATAAAGAGCAAATATGGAAACAAAAAAATTACCATATACCAAATTCCATGTAAAGATTGTCAATTTAAATATTTATTTATTTATTTATTATTATTTTACATAAATAAACCTAGGTAGACCCTCAACGGCCAGTATGGTCGAGACCGAAGATTAGGCCATTGGGGGACACTCGAAATTGAAAATAAACTTCTAAAAACAACATTATAAACTATTACAATAAGATAACAAACACAATAAGTGATCACATTAGGATCAAATTAAAGTTAAATACATCAAACAAACTCAAAAAATTACAACAAATATAAATCCACACAAATCAAACTTGAAAATCAAATGACAGATGACGAGTGTAATACTTCAAATGCCTATTAAAGGAGCAGAATTATTTTTTAGATTGTAAATGTGCTGGTAAAGCAGCCCAGCATTTAATCCTGATATAAGACAAACAACGTCGTTGATAGCTACGTATGATCAACGGCGGTATAACTGAACCTTTAGCTCTAGTAAGCAGTTAGTAAGGTACTTATGATTTATAGTATTACTTGACAGATTGAATTTTGGAGAAGCCGACAACATAGAGCTAATACACTTGAAGACGAACAAGCAAACTCGCGAGAAATACTATTGAAAAACAGTGGGAATGTTCAACTCGGTAAATTTGAGGGTAACTGGGTGATTTTTAGGTAAACCATAATAAATCCGAATAGATCATTTTTGAAGTTTAAAAATACACTGCAAAATTTGAGAGGAAGAATAGCCCCAAAACAGAATACTATAACAAAGTTAAGAATGAATCCAAGCGAAATATAACTGAAGGATAATTTTCTTAGGTAGAAAACGAAAACGGGAAATAATACCTAACCTTCTATTTAATTTGGTAAGCATCTGGTCGACGTGGAAGTGCCACGTTAAGTCATTAGTGATCGTCATACCCAGGTAAGTGAACGCTGAAACCGTAATGAGCCTGTAATTATTAAAATACATAGGAAGGGCGTCAGGAATACCCATTTTATTACATTGATAGAAAATCATCGCCTTCATTTTATCAGTGTTAACCAGGAGATGATTAGCACTGGACCAAACATGTAAGTTAGTTAGGGCTGAATTTAAAAGTGAAATCAAATCATGCATATCGGCTTTTGCCCCAATAAGAGTGACATCATCAGCATAAAGTAGTAACTTTAGATAATTACAAGGTTGAATATAAGACACAATATCATTGACAAATATAGAGAATAAGAGTGGCGAAAGTATCGAGCCCTGAGGGATCCCAACGCTACGTATAGTCGAAGAAGACAAACCAAATAGTTTTAAAAAGTAAAGCCATTGCGTTAGAAAAGATTTCAACCATTGCAGTGGAGGTCCATGTATACCATATTGACTCAAAAGTTTATCCGTTAATCTGTTAACAGAGACCAGGTCGAAGGCCTTAGAGAAATCTACAAAAACAGCGGCTACATAACAATTAGAGACCATATTAGCAGAAACATACTGCAGCAATTCATAACAGGCGGTAGACATATTACGTTGAGGGATAAATCTGTGTTGACACGAGGTGATAAGTCCGTTTGAGAATACATAAAAATATAATCGGTTATAAAATAATCTTACAAATATTTTCGCAAAGAAAGGCAACGATGTGACAGGACGATAATTTGCAAAAGAACGGGAATTGCCCTTCTTAAAAATAGGGGTTACCCTAGCACGCTTCAACACCATAGGAAAAACACCAGTAGATAAAGACTAGTTGAAAAGAAGAGCTAATGGGTAAGGGAGATGAACTAACATAAAAATGGGTAATGCAAGCAGGGAGATGAACTAACATAAAATTTTTGAAGGTAAGCCCAAAGTATCGAGCAACATAGTAGATTTAATTTTTTTAGAAATCAATACCACCTCATCGAACATGGTGGGGGTCGCAAAAAACTAGACGTGTTATTTGAGAACTGGACTGAATCAGTTCCAGTAACTGTATCACGAGAAATGTCTGGTGAGGATGGTAAGAGTGAATGGAGGAATTGGGTCAATTTATCACTATCAAGGTCATCCGAAGTATTAAAGGAAGAATAAATGGAATCTTTACCTGCAGTCAACTCCCTCAAAACCTTACATCTGTCCCCCATTTGATTGAATTTTGGTGAACAAATTATCAAAATATAAACGCTTAGCTGCAATGATTTTAGTACGTAATTTATTCGAAAAGGTCTTGAAACGTTGAATATTGGCACACAGTGGGAATGCGACGGGATTTCAGATAAAGTTCATTTTTCAATTTAATATCCCGCAGAAGATGGTGGGTAATCCAAGGTTTCTTAGGCTGAACATGATGCATAATACCGTCAGGAACGTTTTGATACGGGAGATACCGATCAAAGCCCAAATGGACTTGACGTATAAACACATTAAACATTTCCTTCACATTGCAAATGTTATATAACAAATAAGTCCAATCTGTCAACAGAAAAAAGGACTCCAAAACAGCTAACCGATAGTTTGAAATCACACACTTTTTAAAATTATCGTTAATCAGTCGGAATGTGAGTGGAAGTTCAAATTAAGAGTTAAAAAAAAAAACGGAAAATGGTCAGATATATGCATAACGAACGCATTACCATATAAAGATGTTAATGAAGTGAAACAAGTATCAATAGCCGTATATTTGCGATGAAAGGGGGAATAATGCGTAAAAGAACTTAAAGATGGCATTAAGTCCATCCAGGGACCCAACTCGTCGGCCTCTGGCCATACAGGCCCCGGATGGACGTAGTGGATCCCAATTTCATAAATAAAAATAAATAAATAAAGTAATAGGATTGAGAATATAATGAATATTTTGCGGAGGGGCACAGAAATCAATATTGAAGCCTTCAGCCAATATTATTTGATAACCTAGCTGACAATAGCGGTGTAAATGCTCAGCCAAATAAATACCCAAATTCTTCAAAGAACCTGAAGGGAGACAATACACCGCCATTACCAACCACCTTTCTTTAATCAAGATTGTTAAGATTTCCAAATCAGGAGTGATAATTGAACTCTGGTCGGGCACAGTATACCACAATTTTGAAGCTACGTAAATGCTGATGCCACCACCTTTACGACCAGATCGAGTAATAGAAATTGATTTAAAACCATCAAAGGTGGGCATCTCCACTGGGTCGTGAAGCCAAATTTCAACGTATATCAAAATGTATAAAATTAAACATTTAACAATTCTAGGTTTAATTTTATACCATCTATGTTGGAAAATACACTTCCCATATTCAAGATAAAGAGAGAGAGAGAGAGTGGATGGAGAAGCTCTGGCAAGTGTTGCAAGAGTATGGAGTGGATGGGCAATTACTGGTTGCTATCATGTCTCTGTATGAAAGCTCTGAGATGTGTGTCCGGATAAATGGCATTAAGTCAAGACCGTTCACCGTGGGTGTTGGACTCCGCCAAGGGTGCGTACTGTCGCCCATCTTGTTCATTATCTTTATGGACTGGATAGACAGGGGCAGCCGAGGCGATGAGCGTGTTTGTGTGGGCGACTGCCTGGTGGAGAGGTTGCTTTTTGCGGACGACCTTGTCCTGCTTGGGTCTTCTCGCACGAACCTTCAGCATGCACTAGACCGGTTTGCAGCCAAATGTGAAGAAGCTGGGATGAAGATCAGTGTGGCTAAAACCGAAGTTCTGGTTCTTTCAAGACAGCCTGCTCAGTGCGCTCTCCATGTTAGGGGAGCCTCATTGAGACAGGTGGAGAAGTTCAAGTATCTCGGGATTGCATTCACGAGTGATGGACGGCAGGAGAAAGAATTGGATGCTCGGATCGGTGCAGCAAGCTGTGTCAGACGTGAACTGTGGCGATCCGTGGTAACGAAACGAGAGCTGGGTAACAAAGCCAAGCTCTCCGTCTTCAAATCTATCTTTGTCCCCATTCTCACCTATGGTCATGAGGCTTGGGTAATGACCGAAAGAGTGCGATCGCGGGTACAAGCAGCCGAAATGAGATTCCTGAGAGGTGTGGCAGGTGTTACCCTACTAGATAGAGTGTACAGCAGCACAATAAGGGAATCTTTAGGTGTTGAGCCGCTACTTCTCCGCATTGAGAGATCTCAGTTGCGCTGGTATGGCCACGTGATACGGATGCCGCAAACTAGTCTTCCTAGGCAGTTGTTATTTTCCAAGCCGGTGGGTAAGAGACCAAGGGGTCGGCCTAGAACCAGGTGGCTAGACTACATGGAGAATCTGGGTTCGAGTCGCTTGGATATTGCCAGGGAGGACATGCACCTGATGGCGGAAGATCGCGATCGCTGGAGATCCTCCATAGGGCTGCTGCCCCCGCGACCCTAACGGATAAGCGGGTTTGAAAAGTAAGTAAGTAAGTAAGAGAGAGAGAGAGAGTTGAATGGAAAGTAGTTAAGGATAAATTCGATATCCCAGCATTAACCCGGCGTCACTCGTGCCAAATTTTACAACAGCACTACCCGCGCTGCGGTGTTTACACCGCACTTTTTAAAAGTGATTTTATTTGATAAAAAAAATAACTTAGTGAGATAAAATAACATAAAATTCTATTTATTATACTTTTATAAATTCCTTTATGCCAAAATTCTTCATTCATCATCATAAATAATCATTACTAATTCATCATCGCGGAGAATGCGTCACTCGCGCCAAACTTTATAACAGCACTACCCGCGCTGCGGTGTTTACACCGCACTTTTTAAAAGTGATTTTATTTGATAAAAAAAGAACTCAGTGCAATTTTATTTGATAACTCAAGATATTGCAATTTATGACCACATATACAAATTAGAAGAAAATAGGTGATTTTAAAGTGATTTTTAAGAAATCATGTTTATGTCGAAGATTTACTTACATGACTGCTCGCGCAGCGGTGTTTGCACCGCAAAGTGAGACCAAGCGTGGAAAACATAGTTTTAATCTTCACTTTCGATAAAATGAATGAGATCAACACCGGCGCTATCTGTTGCCAGTAAGTTGTACTTGAAATACATGGAAGTCATCACAAGGTAGCGCATCTGTATGATGAGCTATATCAAAAAAATCAAAAAGTGCGGTGTAAACACCGCTTGCGCGAGTGATGCCGGGTTAAACTCGTCAACTGAAATTGGATTAGTAAACATTATCAAAAAATAAGTATGAATAAATAAGTTAGACTATTAAATGAACAGATGCAATCAAATGCTAACAGGTGGAAAAAGAAAAAAAGAAAACAAAAAAATAACAAAAATACATCAGACTTAACAAAGCTCTATATAATAAAATGAAACAAACAAGCTAAAAAAGCCAAAATAAATAAGCAAACCATAAACCAAAGATAAACAAATAGATAAATAAGCTCCTAAAAAGAACAAAAGAAACAAACGCATTATAAGTACTAGTAACTAGGTTTTACATCATAAGAAATAAACAGTAATTAAAAATAATGATACTTAAACTAATCCAGATCAGTGACTTTCTTAATGCGTCTCATCTTACCATTGGCATCTTTAATGAATATGGAGCCACTAAAGCTCCATGAGCTTGACAGACCAAAGCGGGACTTCGCTTCATGAAGGAGCTTGTAACGAGCGGCGGTGAGGTCTTCCATAACAGCTGTGAGAGGAGAACGGGTTTTTAGTTTTTTTTGTTTCTTTACAACAAGATCACGGAGAAGATATGAAGACAGGAGAACAATCAGTTGTCTTGGGGGTCGAGGTACCGGCCACCTGAGATCCCAGACTATGTGCAGCCACGATATCGGTTTTATTAATAGAGACATCCATGTTGTCATGAAAGAATGAAGGCAATATGTCAATAAGCACCTCGGCTGATTCTCGTAGAGGCCAAAATTTCACAAATTAATGCGTCTCGAGTGTTGTTCAAGGTTATCGAATTCTTCGGATAACTAATCCAACCTTGGACCAACAGCTTGATGAAATTCGTTGTCCAACTTATTCAAGTTGTCACGTAGTGCCACACAGCTTGCATTGGACTCCTCCAACTGTTGAGCCAACGAGCTCAAACGATTTATATCCTCTTTTAGATTATTTCTAACCACTGTTAATCTTTTATCAAACAGCTCAGATAACTTGTCGGCGAACCTGTCAGCGAATAGTTCCCAAAACTTCGACCACTCAAAAATCGCTAAAATAGATGTCTCGATAGTGGAGAGAGAAGAATCATCATCCATTGATTTTGAGAGTGTACCATTTGCTGTTGAGCGGGTAGAGGAGGAAGGCTTCAGAGCCGCATTAGATTTCGGCATGATTTACGAATTCAAGCAAATGAAGCA
>JAHWFO010098624.1:3151000-3199947 GCA_023313115.1 Rhysida immarginata | reverse complement strand
AAGCAACCTGACACACTCGAGTCAGCCACAGGATACCATCCTGATTTAAGGCCTTTAACATCTCGGACCGGATTTCATCATCACCTGCAGCTTTGCCAGTCTTCAGGGACTTAATTGCCCATCTGACTTCTGTTTCAGTGATACTACCGTGACTATTCTCCGTTCTAAGGTGCACCTCATGTGCCTCAGTTATTGCTGTCACCGGATTAAGAAGAGATGCAAAGTATTCCTTCCACCTATGCAATACGCTCTTCTCCGTTTTCAGAAGCCTCCCATCTGAACTCTTAATAGTTTGTGATGAAAGAGACTTCTTTCCACGGAGGCGGCGCACGGTCTGCCAGAACACCTTGTTTGCCAAACCATAGTCTGCCTCCAATTTCTCCCCGAACTTCTCCCAGGCCTTGGCTTTAGCTGTTGATACTGTCTTTGCTGCTGCTTTTCGCGTCTCAGTGTACCGCACTCGACTCGAAGTTGACTTATTTGCAAGCCATAGCAAATAGGCTTCCTTCTTTGCCTTGACAGCTTCTTGGACTTCACCGTTCCACCATGCAGTCCTTTTCTCACCGTCCTGCGCCACATTAGCCGCTTACGACCACAGCACAATGCAGCCGAAGTAATCACAGCAGTTTTAAACAAGTGCCACTCCTCTTCAACAGTACCACAATCACTGGGTAGTTCTTTGAAACTTGAAGATATGTTATCTGCAAAGGTCTTCCTCACAGCTCTATCCCCCAATGCCTCCCATTTGATGCGCCAAGTTTGTCTGAACCTAGTATTTCGCTTGGTTGGCATGGATTCAGAGAACCGCAAAGTGCAGACAACAAGGTGGTGATCAGTTGATAGTTCTGCCCCTCTTCTCACACGAGTATCCAACATTGATCGGAATAAGTCGGCTGAAACGATTACAAAATCAATCTGTGACTTCTGGTCCATTGCATCCCTGTACCAGGTATACTTATGGACATCCCTGTGCTGTAAGAAGGTGTTTGTGATGGAAAGTTCATTGTTGCAACAGAGATCCAACAAACACCTCCCATCCGCATTTAAATCAGGGTCATCATTCCTCTCAATCACACCTTTCCACGTTTGGTCATCAGCCCCTACGTGTGCATTGAAATCGCCCATCAGGATGACAGAATCTGCACTCCCTCTCCTGCTAAGAGCAGCATCAACTTCATCTAGAAAAAGTGGGTACTCTGTGACTGCATTCGGAGCATATGCAACGAATAGAGAGAGAAATGAAACGAAATGAAACTATTGCGACAATCGACAATCGAACAGTGTAGTGTATCGGTATTCGTGTGGAACTTGAAGCATAGCTTCCATAATCTCACCCTTCATAATCATATTCCAAGGGAAATACACTGAATTAGAAAAGAAGCCTGAAGTACCCACAAAGGTCATCCAAAGTATAAAAAAAAAAAAAAAAAAAAAAAAAAAATTGCCTCCTCTTGGTGGAGGAAAATTTGATTGACGATTGTCTAGACTAGAAGCAGACCACTAGTATTAGATAAAACACGACCTATGAAGTCCAGTAATCTGGAAATAAGACATTATCAATGTCTTCAAAATTAATATCAAGTATATGCCTTGGATCACGATATCTCTTTCTATGCATAGGATGCTTTAAAATGCCCGAGACTAGCTCGTTGCTATGATTTTCTATATTGGGCAGCATGGATTCCATGAGCCCTTGAACGTATTTGCCAATATGAGTCATGTTGAAGTCATTATAAATGGAGGAATTGCGAACAATTCTCCGATCTTTTTGCGCAATAGTCCTAAGGGTAACGTTTTGGAACGTTTGCAGTTCTTTCCATCTAGTCTTACATATTGTGGCCCAGACGGGCATACCATAGGTCAAGATAGTCCGAACAATGACCTTATAGAGTAGGAGTTTATTATCAATGTTTAGAGCACTATTCCGGCCCAGCAGAGCAATCAAGCTAAACTTGGCTCTCCTGGCCTTATTCAACGCATAAGTTGCGTGGGGAGTCCAGGTAAGTTTAGAGTCAATAACAACACCAAGATATTTATAAGTTTCAACCCAGTCCAGTTTTTTGCCATATAGTGTTAGAGAATCTAATGATCTCTTTCTCTTCTTGGAAACAAACATCGCCTTGCATTTGTCTACATTCAATTTTAGCCTCCACTTGCTAAACCAGCTTTCACACTCCTTTAGAGCCTTCTGCAGCCGCGAGACTACTACGGCTGGTTGACGAGCACAGGTCAGTATAGCAGCGTCATCAGCGTAAAAAAAAGAGCTTACATTTAGAAGGACTTGGAAAGTCTCGCATAAAATAATTGAATAATACTGGCCCCAGGACTGAGCCCTGTGGGACTCCAGCGTTTACTTCATACATAGGAGATAGATTATCTCCAACTCTGGCCTGAAAGAACCGGTTGGAGAGAAACGAGTGTATCAGAGTAATTATGTCTTGAGGAAATCCATCCATAATCATTTTAAAAATAAGACCATCGTGCCAGACTTGGTCGAAGGCTTTGTGTACATCGAGGAAAATGACCCCACAATACATAGAGAGATTAAGGGGCTCACTGATATCCGCTGCGAGCCTCCATGTTTGGAGTTGGCAGGAATGGTTTGAGCGAAAGCCAAATTGTTCATCGCGGATGAGATCGTTGGCATCACAGTGCTCAATGAATCTCTTGAGAATTGTTTTTTCCAGGATTTTGGAAATTGATGGTAACAAGCTGATGGGCCTGTAGCTAACAGGATTTGCAGGATTTTGTCCTGGCTTAGGAATCAAGCTGCTCAGTGTTGCCAGGTCGTAGAGCAGCGCCGTCACTAAATCCGGTAGAAAGTGTAACTAAAATGTACTAAGAATTTTCAAAAGTTACTAAAAAAAGTTACTGAATTAAAATTACTCAATAAAAATCCACATAACGTACATTCTTCCTCTTCGTCAGTCCCCCACATAAGATTACCGCCCAGGAAAGGTTAATAAAATAAAAGGAAAACACATTACAAAATATTTGTGAAAATAATATTGAAATTTAATCAAATAAATCCAAAACATCTTGTACAATTGTTTTTTTTCTTTTTTATCTTATCTGTACCTTTGTATTGTTTAATTTTGACGATGTCAATATATTTTTTTTTTTACTGACTCTGTTGTATTTTGAAAGGTTGTGGAAATTGAATATTTTTTTTTTTATTTCCAGTTTTATTTTCCTCGATACTTTTACTGTTGACGATTTTTTTATTTGCTGTATGAGCAGTTCTTCTCAACCCTTTGATCTTCCAGTCCTTCGGTATTGTCCTCAAAACTCTCTTCTTCCCATTCTACAGTTTCGTCCTGCCCCAACACTGTTTCTGACTGTGAATTCCTCAATATCTTGTTGATCGTCGCTACGCTGCTTTAGTTCTTCCGTCATCTGGACTACCCTGTTCCACCTTTGTTTGAGATCATTTGAACCTGCTCTTTTCAGTATTCTTCTGTTCTTATCAGCAATAAAGGAAAATATTTATTTGGATTTCGCTTTTTCTTTTTTCTTTGTAAGTTTGGGTAGTCTTGGGCTGCGGAATAGTCATTATGGTTAATTGGGGTTAATTTTTTAACGTAAGGCTTTTTCTCCGGTATTACTCTTTTTCACCTTACTCGGGAGACCGTTTTGTTCTTTCTAGTAAGCGTATTCTTTCATTCACGCTGATACTCTGGGTTTTGGAAACTACGAGGCATGTTTTTTAAGTAAGTACCGTTTTGGAATTAAAAAAAGACGTGCAAAGATATCGCAATAATTTTATTTTTACATGAAAGCCTGTACCTTAATCTACTTTTCTACATAATTTCCGTGAATATTGAGGCACTTGTCATAACGTGGCACCAGTTTTTGAATACCCTCCTCATAAAATTCTGCCGCCTGACTTGTTAACCACTGTATCACAAATGTTTTGACTTCGTTATCGTCTTGAAGACGCTGACCACCCAGGTGTTTCTTCAAGTGCAGGAACAAATGGTAGTCGCTGGGCGCCAGATCAGGGCTGTATGGAGGATGATCTAGAGTTTCCCATTTAAAAGATTTGATGAGATCTTTGGTCCGATTAGCCACATGTGGACGGGCATTGTCATGCAGCAAAACGATACCCTTACTCAACTTGCCACGTCTTTTGTTCTGGATTGCACGACGCAGATTGTTCAATGTCTCACAATAAGACGCTGCATTGATTGTCTCATTACGAGGCAGAAACTCCACTAGCAATACTCCTTTTCTGTCCCAAAAAACTGTGCACATGATTTTCCGGGCAGAAAGTGTTTGCTTAAACTTCACTTTTTTGGGTGATGATGAATGTCGCCATTCCATGGATTGTTGTTTCGATTCTGGTGTGACGTAGGCCACCCATGTTCCGTCACCAGTAACAATTTGGTCTAAAAAATTTTCACCTTCATTGTGGTACCGCTCAAGGAAAGTCAATGCACTGCCTAAACGTTGGGTTTTGTGCAAATCCGTCAACATTTTTGGAACCCAACGTGAACACAATTTCCGGTAATTCAAGTTCTCGGTCACAATGCGATACAAAACACTACGAGAATATTGAGGAAAGCAGTCGCACAATGATGAAATTGTAAAGCGTCTGTTTTCTCTCACCTTTTCGTCCACTTTCTGCACCAAATCTTCATTAACGACCGAAGGACGCCCACTCCGTTCTTCATCATGCACATTTGTGCGGCCATCTTTAAATGCTCTCACCCATTTCCTTACCATTCCATCACTCATAATGTTTTGTCCGTACACTTCACAGATCTCACGATGAATATCGATCGGTTTTACGCCTTTAGCACTAAGAAATCGTATAACAGCCCGTACTTCACAATCGGCGGGACTCACGATTGTCGGAGGCATCTTAAACACTCAGTAAACAACGTATACAATGAAGAATCAGACTGTAATGGCGTCAGTGCGTAGACAAGAGATGTAGTTAACCAGCGCGCATGCGCGGAACGCCGACCGTAGCGCTGCGGCGGCGGAATCGCAAAACGGTACTTACTTAAAAAACATGCCTCGTATTTTCATTTTCTGTAAGGGGAAGGTTTTCTTTCGAGTATTTTTACGCGTCATTCTTGGGGCGTTGGCTGTGCGTGCGGGTAAACACGTTCCGTCTTTACTAGCACGTTACAGTACTTATGAATATACATAAGTGTGTGTATATGTGTGTATCTCGCATTTCTCAAAAACGGTTTGGCGTAGAATGTTGAAATTTTGTTTTGTTTTAGGATAGATGCAACATGTAGTTGTGCACCTCGCATTTTGATTGCAATCGGCTGGGCCAAACATGTTTTTGTGGTTTCCCCAACTGACTTCCTTTCATGTCTATGGAGTTTTGATTGCGTGGAGCAATTTGTGACATCAGAGTTTGACTGTTTGACGTCAGAGTTTAAAGTACTCTATTTGAGGTACTAAATTTGAAGAACTTC
The DNA here is from genome assembly GCA_023313115.1 of Rhysida immarginata. Taxonomy (NCBI): domain Eukaryota; kingdom Metazoa; phylum Arthropoda; class Chilopoda; order Scolopendromorpha; family Scolopendridae; genus Rhysida; species Rhysida immarginata. The sequence goes on along the minus strand of JAHWFO010098624.1, from coordinate 3,194,512 downwards.
ATTTGAAGTTCAAAAACGGCTGTCAAAATTTTTTTCAACATTTGGAGTTTTTAGACAACAAAGAGAGAGACGGAAATCCCTGTGACAAGAATAATAAGAAATTCCCCCCCCCCCCCCCCAACAAAAAAGCATTCAATAAAGTTTCGTACAAGGAAGTCCCGTCGTTCCCACAACAGATTTTTTTGATGTTATAGAAATATTGGACATCGTGGATATTATGAACCAACAGCGAGCCGGATTAAAGGAAAGCACTGTGTTTAACAAAAATAGGGTTTAAGAAAAAATTCTAACGTGAGTTTACCTTCAATATGTCAAAGACGGAACAAGCCTATATTTCAAGCACTGTCTCTTTTGCACGTTTCTATAATAAATATAACGAAAGACATTCGACAATAAAAACTTTCATCAACACTGTGCATTGCGATGCCAACCAGCGACAGGCTTGGGCACTCAAAAGTCACTTGACCATCGGAATCTGAGCAACAATCCAACCTTCACTGTTTCTAACAAACGCAAAGACGCTTATTATTGAAAGTTACGTTGTTGCTCGAATCCCTTATGGTCAGATAACTTTTGTGTGTCCTAGCCTGTCTCTCGTTGGCCTCGCGTGCGTTGATAGTACTACTTTATCGACAGATGAATCAAAAGGAAGCGATAGCTATACAGGGTGAGGCATTTATTTTGAGACAACTCAATATCTCGCCAGCAAGACGTTTTTGGAAAAAATGTTCCAGATAAAAGTTATTTGATTCAGGGGTGGAAATGCAACAGCAATGCTTATTTTTCATTGGTTGGATGGGTTCAAGGTTATTTCAAAGCCAACTTCGTTTTTTCAAATGGAAATCTATATTTTTCTCATCAGTTCCGCAATCTACGAAAAAACAAACAACTTTTAAAGATTATATCATTAGATGGTCAGTGAGGGTTTTAATTGTACGCCAACCTTAGCTGTTCAAATTAATGATGAAAAATAGGAGAGAAAATTCCGCAGCCTGGATTCGAATCAGGAACCTATGGCTCAGACCGTCAACGCGCCAATAGCCGGGTACTGACTGAGCGAGCAGCCTCGCGAGGCAGATGCTCGGCCGGTCACGATGCCTCGCCCGAGCCAGGTCGAGTCGGTTTTTGTCAATGCTCAAAGGTGCCTCAGAACGAATGCCTCGCGCACTCAAGACGGTTCTATCTTGCCTCGCTCGCTCGTGCTATGGAGAAAGACAAGGTTTTAAAGCTCATCGATGCGTAGAATATACAAATAGAGGGCTAAGGGAAGACGCATAGCGAAGTATAAGCCAGGAAATGAACTGAGAGTAATACAATTTGTTTCATTCTTAAGTATTTACAGAGGTGGCCGTGGCCTGGTTGTCTCTTCGGTTGGCTCGCTGATCGATGGAGTTAGCAACTACAGGCGCGGCCAGCTGCTGGCTGGGTGACAGCCAGTGGCTTGAGGACCACTGCTAGGTGGTACGGCTATTTGGGGCACTTTAGTCTGACCCATTTGCTGAGTGACCAGTGCTGGATGTCCAGCAGCTGGTGATAGCCACTGGTTTGTTCGTCCGCCAGCAGCTCTTCCATCATGAACCCCCCGTGCTTCGGAGGGCACGTTAAGCCGTCGGTGCCGGTTGCTACTGTCATCTATTAGCAGTCGTTAGTTACTGGGATGGCGCAAAACTCCCTCGAAGGAGTAGGTGCCGCAGATTATCGTTCTGCGATAATCTACCCTCTATACAAGATAAGATAGTAATATTTACAAGTGAGTAGAGTGCTTCAAATTTAGTCTCGGACATCAGTGTAAAAATTTTTTTCTTCATCAAAACACAGTTCTTCAAATAATTTCTTCCCATGTTGCAATCTGTATTCATAGATTTGTCTCACCCAAAAGCACTTAGATTTTTTCTTCTTTTTCTTTACAAGATGAACTAATATAAACGCAGAAGCTGCAACGGCTATCCGTATGTGCGGTCTAAACTGAGAGTAATAAAATGCTCGGCCGGCTGCGGTTCGCGCTTGCCTCGCGAGGCAAACGTTTGCGCAGTTTCCTTGAAACCGAGGCTGCCTCGCGAGGCAAATTTGGCGAGTCATACGACCGAGGCTACTCGCTCAGTCAGTACCCGGCTAACCAATAGCGCCATTGCGGCCATGAACTGCGGGACTATCTTTCAAGGCGCAGAACTGCTCCAACCAAGCCCTAAAGTCATGTAATGTAAATAGCGGTTCGCTTTCATGGCCGCAGCGGCGCAATTGGTTGGCGCTCCTGGTTCGAATCTAGGATGGGGAATTTTCTTTCCCATTTTTCATCATTAATTTAAACAACTTTTGTTCGAAAAATTATTCTGTTGGGCCTTTATTTCTTGTGATATTCAACTTTGTCTGTTTTTGCATTATTGTAACGAATGCTCAAAATGACCTTAGACGAGCAAGTAACGAACTTTATGAAGATGTACATTTTCAGTTCACTCATCCTCGTTTTCAGTTCTAGTTCTTCATTCTATTGTAAGCTAATATGGAAAAATTATCAGTTAATTCGTTTTCAAGTTATCGTAATAAATAATAAGCTCCGTACGAATAAAAAAATCTTTTGATTTAGAGACCGATCTGCCCTTTCAATAATTGTCAATCACGTGCATCCTGCACGCGCAATATCTCATTAACGTTTAGAGCACGCGCAGAGCCGAACCAATGTGCTCAGCACTCGTTTTCCCCAATGCAAGGATTATTCGTGTCTTCCAGCAATTCAATACAAGCACTCTCTCTCTCTATTGCAACGCAATGCATTGTTGGAAGTGTCTACAGACGGACGGACGGCTGGCCAAACCGATCACATAAGCACTTTTCTACGAAAATGTGCTAAAAACGGTGTTTAAACACTAAAGGAACTGTAGCCATTCTAGATGCAGAAAGGACCTGAGATGGTAGGTGACCTTTCTCCAGACCGTGGAAAGTAATGACCTTTCTCTCATCAGTGTCATTTTGAATGGTTCGCCGGTGGAATCGTCTAGCAGAAAACGTACAGAGTGATACAAAAAACTAGTCAACATTAAAACGATCCCAGATGGGCACTCATAAAACACATGCGGGATGGTGTCAACTATGCCGCAAAACATACCTCCAGCAGACCCAACTATCCTTCACAGATGTAAACGCTGGAGGGTGTAGAATTCATGGTGCAGCAACCTCCATTGAATAATGAGCACAGTTCGTTCGAAGGACAGATTTTTTATTGCCTTCAAATTGGCTGCCCACGGATAATCTGAGTGCAGACTAAAGATGTCAGTCGTCACACTCATAGTGATCTACTGGAAGAACCATGAAAGTCTCAAGTAACCCCAATCCTGAGGATCCAATTGGCGTAGCGCAGGAATAAAAGTTATAAGTTCAAGTTGCAAGTTATTGTTCAAGTCCGGTTGTTGAAAAGTCATAATCACTGGCAACAAGGCAGGTAACAATAGGCTATTCACCTTGAAAAAGAAACGCAGATGCAAAAAATACGAAATTCGCCCAAATGGGGGAAGGGAGAAGAAAAACTCGAATCAACACAGTTAACCTAGCTGCGATAAGATATCGTCACCTGACAATTTGAGTGTTCTAAGTCCAATTTTTAAAAACATGAGTTTTGCCCATCACTAGGTTGTACTAGCGTATGGTCATCACCTAGTGAACTTGGAACACATGAATTCTTTATATAATCCACAATATAATGAGAATTTAAATGTTCTAACTTTTGAAATGCGAATTTCTTATTATTTGTATGTTTTAAGTCCACCAACAAATCACATGCCAGGAAATAGCCCATGTGATCACCTTTGAGGCAATGGCAGACCTACGTGAAGGAGGGAAGCTTTATCTGTAAGAAGGCAACTTTTTGCCTGTAACAATAAGAAAGAAGGTGACCACTCATACTGGTAAGTAATCTGTGATAACCACTAATCATGCTTGTTATAGTGAACTTAATTATTGTTGCATATATATGAAGCAATCCACATTGCTTTCCCCTCCGGTAAACAAAGTTGTGACTTTGAACAAATAAATTTTCATTGGAAATAACCAACTTTTGATGAAAAGATCGCTGAGATTTTTTTTTTGTGATGAATTGTATTTTAAATAAAGGAGGATTTAAAAGTGAAGATAGCAACATTAGAGCATGTTAATGTAAGAATACATAAAAGAAATTCAGTATTTTGTTTTTACAAATGGTATAATTGTAAAACCCTAATTCTTCTGTGATGTTAGAGTTTTAAAACATCCTGTTAAGTAAAACTTTTGGAAGCCTCTAAATTGAAATAGTCTCTAAATCCTTTTCTCTCTTTCCATTTCAGTCATTCTCCTTCAAATATTATTAGGCCACTTCCCCCTGATGATTTGCTCCAGAGGAGCAATTGAGCAAATCTGTGCCAGATGAATCGTTATCAGATACTGCAAGTGGTGAATCCACCATAAGCGATGAAGGTGAAATAGCAAGTGAATGCAAAGAAGTTTCTCTAGAAAATATAGTTGAAGAAGTTGTGTATGACAATGTACATTTGCAGAATGAACCATCATCTAGTGCTAAATTAACGAGAAGGAAAAGAAGAAGAAATGAAGAAAGTTGGAAATCTAATATCCAAAAGAAGAAGAGAGAACAGGGAGAGGAATATACATCTCAAACAGGCAAGAAAATGCGTGCTCGTTCAATTCAGGCTACAAACAAAAACTGTGAAGCTAAGTGCAGGTTTCAGTGTGGATCGAAAATAAGTCAACTGGAGAGGAAAAACATTCACAATCACTTCTGGAAATTAAGTGACACAAAGAAAGGAATGTTCTACATGAAATTTGTGAAGAAAGAAGCAATACATCGTACCAGAGAAAGAAATGGAAAAGGAAACAAGAGACATGCCAGTTATAAGTTTTTCTTGGAAGCTAATGGTAGTGTTCACAATGTGTGTAAAAACTTTTTTCTGGGAACACTATTTATAAATCAGAGGAGAATCTACTATTTCTTCGAGCATATGTATAATGCAGAGACTGCATTGCCTTACTCTCCACGCAAAGGAAAGTTTCCAAAGAAGACAATCCCACATGATTCTCGTGAAGTGGTTCGCCAGCACATCAAATCCATTCCAAGGATTGAATCACACTATTGCAGCTCATCTACAAGCAAGGAATATTTTGATAGTAATCTAAATATCACTAAATTGTATGAGATGTATTGCACACACTGTGAAGACAACAACCTGGTAGCAGTGAAGATTCACATTTACAGGGAAATATTTAATAAGGAGTTCAACATTGAATTTCAAAAGTCGTTGCAACATGTGTGAACTTCAAAAAGTAAATTCAAGTCAAACAGAAGAAAAATTGGCTTACAGTCGTCACATTTTTGAAAAAGAGAAGACAAAACAGGAGCGTGATAATGATAGGATGAACTCAAAGAATGAAGGTACCACTTCAAAAACTGTTGTTATCTGCTTTGATTTAGAAAATGTAATTGGTTTACCCAGGGCGAATGTTTCAACCTTTTTTTACAAGAAGAAGCTAAATACATACAATGAAACAGCACACTGCTCTCTGGATCGGTCATCATACTGTGCTGTATGGCATGAATATAATGCTGGAAAAACAGGAAATGACTTAAGCTCTGCTGTCATAAAGCTGGTTACTAAAATCTACACAGTGTTCCCCCATGTCACCACCATTATCTTATGGGCAGATTCTTGTGTGCCACAAAACAGGAATTCTTTCATAACAATGGCTCTCAGAGAATTTTTAGTGTGTAATCCAAACATCAAAGAGATGCAAGTTAAGTACTGTGAACCGGGGCACTCTTCCATCCAGGAAGTTGATTCAATTCATAGCCAAATTGAGCGTCATTTGAATAAAGTCGAGGTGTATAGCCCTCTTGGTCTACTTCATGTGTTGAAGAATGTGAAGAGAAGAAACAACTTAATATCCTTCAAATAAAAAGTGATGATTTCAAAGACTATCAGGCTCTCACTAAATTAGCAAATGGACTAAAGGATATTCCATTCACTAAGGTGAAAACTCTGAAACTGCGACAAAGTGATCTGAATGTTGTTCTATACAAAACATCTTTTGCTGATGAAGAGTGGGGACGTGCTGAATTACAGAAGAGGACACCAAAACGGAAACTGATGGACCAAAAATATCAGCAGCAGCAAATTCAACGCATTCCAATGGCTAAACCTATCACCGTTCACCAACCATTCAATACTACAAAAATAAAAGACATTACGAGTACCTTTCCTTACATGCCAGAGGTAGATATAACTTTCATGGAGACTGTTGTTAAGAAGGTTTTAAAACCAAAACAAAAATGAACAAAGTGAGTTTTGTTATCATTTTATTGTACTGGTTGTCAGTTTTTTTTTGTTTAGTGTTGTTGCTGAAGTGAAGTTGCTGCCATGTTGTTGTTTCTGAAGTGAAGTGCTGAAGTGAATTGTTGCTTTCATTATTAAACTAACGTGGAAACCTTACTGAGTTATGTTCTTTTATGTTCCTTGAAGTTTAGTGGACTTAGTACAAATAAATTTTTACAGAATTAGCATAGTTGAAAATTTAAATGTTCCAAGTCCAACTACTTAATGTTGCTAATTAGAGTTTTAGATTTTAATTGAACATTTTACATAAAAAATAATGTTCAGGAAAAGTTTAGGAATATGAAATAAAATGGTTCTGAGGAAAATGTTCATTAGTTTTCGTGCTAGAAAGTCTCAAACTTTCAAACCTCATTTTCTCAAAAAATGTTTTTTTGGACTAGTAATACTCCAATTCTCAGGTGACGATATGATCACAAGTCTGGCAATTCAAGCCCGCCTTTCTTGAATGGGGTGAACAGATACGCCGAACGGACTGAATTACGCTTGTTGCTCCTCCACACCTAATCCACAATTGCACTGCGCACTCTCTTAAGTTCTTGGCATGATGGCAAGGTGAATAGGCATTTCACAGTCAGAAGAGATAACACATGGGTTTTGACAAACATCGAAGCATCGAAGTAGAGAACCGAAAATACGGGTGACGCATTTATTACTCACTTGTTACTGTTATGTTTTCTTGTGTTTTGTAACTGCCATAAAGGAAGACTCGACCATGCTCCTTTGTTAGGATATCGAAAGTGAAACTTTTTATTGTCATCACTTTGAGCCCATTCATACATAACGTCATCAGTCCGTTCACAATCATCATCATCACATAACATCTCCTCCCTCAAGCAAAGATATATGAATAAATGAGTAAGGGTCTTACATTAGATTAATACAAACAACCATTATCTTAACACTGAAAGTTCTGTTCTTGAAAGTCTAGTCAAACCCTAAACGCTCTGGTGGTCGGCGTAATCGCTGTGGATATCTGCTCCTAGTTTGACTGGTGTTGGTCTGCTCTCCAGTTTGAGGTGTCGCTCGAGGAGGCACTGCCTGGGATATCTGTGTGTAGTTAGGTGTTTCACCTCCTGATGCACTGTGTGTGTCATCATTATCAAAATCAAAAAAGGATACATGTGGTTTTGCATGTCCCACGCTGTAATCAGGTCTCAGGTGAATGCGGTTGCGTCGGCATTGGGCACCGCTATCCATCTCAACGAGGAATGACCGTGGAGCTACTTCTTTCACAACTCGGCCTTGGCGTTGCCGTCGGTGAGTCTCGAACTCATATATTCTAACCCGTTGTCCTAAAGTCAGTGGTGGTAGGTTATTTCGTTTTCCTCGAAGGTGGTTCGGTTTCCATACGTTCGTTGGTTTAGTGTTAGCGCACTAGGGATCAATGTTCTTAGTTGTCTGTTCATTAACAGTTCGGCTGGAGATCGTCCATGAGACAATGGTGTAGCATTGTATGCGAGTAGCGCTATTTCTGGATCATCTCGTGACTCATTCGCTTTCAGATAGAGTCGTTTGACGGTCTGCACAGCTCGTTCCGCCATCCCATTACTTTGCGGATAATGCGGGCTGGAGGTAATGTGTCTTCTTATCTCGTGTTGTTCGCAAAAGAGTCTAAATTCAAAAGAGGAATATGCTGGTCCGTTGTCACTGACAAGAATCACTGGAAGTCCATGTCTAGCGAAGATAGATTTTAAAGCACTGATCACCATGGCAGATGATATTGCTCGAAGACACGTTGTCTCAATAAATCCCGAATAATAGTCCACTACAACCAAGTAATTCTTTCCATGTATGCTAAAGAGATCTGTTCCTACTTTTGTCCGTGGTAGTGCTAGTACTTCATGTTGTAACAATGGTGCAGGTGTTTGTTTTGGAAGATACTTGGTACATACTTTGCATTGTCGAATCACCTGCTGAATGTCCTTATTGATACCTGCCCATAAAACCGTTTCTCGAGCGTGCTGTCTACACTTTTCAATACCAAGATGACCTTGATGAATGCGAGACAGAATATCTTCTCTTATTATCTTGGGTATAATGACTCGTTTGTTTAGAAGAAGAAGTCCATCTACCTCTGCTAATTCAGCTTGATGTGTCTTGTACGCTCCTAAGAGGGTTGCATTTCCAGTACGGAGTCCTTTTATAACCTGTTGCAATTCAGTATCATTTTTTAACTCTCTTCTGATTTTATCCAGTATAGGATCTTATATCGGTAAGTTTCTCACTATCATGTCAACATGCAAGTGCACTGCCTGTTCAACGTCCTGTGTCGCTGAGTGATAGGGAGGCGCTCGTAATAGTGTGTCTGCAATAATAAGTTCTTTTCCTGGAACGTGTTGTAACTTAAAGTCATATGGCAATAGTCTTAAAAATAATCATTGTATTCTTACTGGCATATTGGCAATTGGTTTTCGTACTATAGGAATGAGTGGTTTGTGATCAGTTTCCAAGAGAAAAGACCTTCCATAAACGTATAAATGGAATTTTTCACAAGCAAAGACGAGTCCTAATGCTTCTTTCTCTATTTGCGCATAACTTTGTTCTGTTTGTGTTAGACTTCGGGTCGCATAAGCTACCGGTTTCCATATAGACCCATGTTTCTGCAGTAACACTGCTCCTATTCCGGTGCTAGAGGCGTCTGCTGATATTTTTGTTTCTTTTTCCGGATCATAATAAGGTAAAATGGGAGCTGTACTAAGCATCTGCTTAAGTTCCTGCCATTCTGCTTCGTGCTCATGATTCCACGTAAAGACTATGTCATTCTTCATGAGAGATCGAATTGCTGTCGTTCTTCGTGCTAGATGAAGAATATATTTGCCTATGTAATTTCATACTCCTACTATTCTTTGTATACCTTTTTTATCTTGGGGTGTTGGCATGTCTATGATTGCTACGATACGATCCTTATCAATAGTAATGCCCTGTTCAGTTAACCGTTCCCCCAGGAAGGTAATTTTGCTGACTGTCGGAACAGGCACTTTTCCTGATTAAAGGTTAATCCATGCTGTTTGGCAGCCTGTAGTACCATTTTCAGTCTGTCGTCGTGTTCTTCTATTGTGTTTCCCCAAATCAGTATATCATCTACATAGACTTGAGTACCTGGAATTAATTGAAATATTTGGATCATAGCCTTGGTAAGGATTTTCACAATTAGCATCTCTGTAGTCTCTGACTTCACTCCAAAATATGATAGTATTGGAAATGTTTTGCCATTGCACCAGTGTTAAATTTTTCCACTGATTTTGTATACGATCTATTAAATCAGGAGTGTAGTTAAAATGTTGCAAAATTGAAATTAAATCAGCTTTAATGACTCGTAAAGAGTTCTCTACAGATATAATTGATATTTGTTTTAATATATTTACATTTTCGGGTAGTCTTTGTGCGATTTCCTGAATCAACCTGGTCAAAAAAATTATACATCTGTCACGAAACATCCGTTCATCCTTAAATCCTGCTTCTTTCATTGCATTTATTTTTGTTTCAACTAAATAACCTAAGTAGCAATTTCTATCAATGAAAGATTCAATGTTATCTTTGAACATTTTAAATTTTGAATGAGGAACTGTAATTTTTTTTATAAGACTATCCAAAAGATGTGTCAGATCACCTAATAATTTTACGGAATCCGCATTTTTGGCTTCAAAGGCTTTGTTCATTCGCTGCACGTCATTTAAAATTGGTTTTAAAAAACACAAATAGGCATAATTGATATTATCATTATACATTTCAGAAAGGACGTGAGCAGTGTAACACTTTTCAGAATCCTTTGCTATGCTAAAATGAGTTTTCAGTTCTAACCATTGAGCGTGGATTCTAGAAACAGCATATTCAATTGATAACCATCGAGTTTGAGATACAGAAGTAATTTTCAACGGATCATCTCCTTCATTGATTAAATTATATAATTGTTTGTACGATTTTTGCCGTTGTGCAGAATGAGAAAACCAGTTAAACGTTTCTCTAATTAAGAATTCTAAATTTCGGGGTAGATGCTCTTTTGTAGCCGAAGAAACAGCTAATTGCAATGAATGGCAAACACATCTAATTAAAATCAAATTAGGTACTTCTAATTTTAATTTGGCATATACTCCATTATTTATTCCCACCATTACAGAAGCATTTCGTAATTCTTGTACAAAATATGGCGCTAAAACATTTTTGATTATATTGCCGCACTTTGTTCTATGCATTTTAGTGTAATCGGAAGCAGAACACTTAAATGTATTTTTGCATAGATCAGTTAAGTGGTCAATTATATTAACTGACGTGTGTTGAGCAACAAAAAGAGCTAATCTGGCTTCGGCGACTTTTGCTTCGTTCAACACAGGATCGTTGACAAATGAAATCTTCTTTTGCGATGTCCCCCAAAAAAGTGCCGCGTTACTTTTATGTTTCTTTGATTCACCATGATTTTTCAAATCGTTGTAGAGACTGGTAAGCAGTTTTCCACAAGGCTTGCACTTTGCTTCAACACCAGCTGAACTTTCTACTGAAGTCAACCAATCCTTGAAAAGGGGATTCTTCAACCAAGCTGTTCTAAACTTTTGCGTATACAGTTGTTTGAACATTTTTCTGTAACAAAATGTTAACAGGTATCATTGAAATTTGATGGTGCTGATCAAGTTCTGTGCATAGAGATAGATATTCCGTATTTATTCTACTATAATGCGAAAAATTTTAGCCTAAAAAAGCACCTAAATTTATGATGGATCTTTATAAACTTTTTTCACTTTTCTGTTTATGTTTTCCTTTTTTATGATCTGAGAAGCAGTGATTGGTAATAGCATTAGTAAACTAAAGAGTTTTTATTTTCATTTCTTTTTTCTTTTTCTGTATATTCTTGCATACTTTATTTCTTGCGACAAATCAAAAATGGGGACCACATTATATAAGTGGATAAAATGTTTACTGTTTTTTGGGGCTCTGAAAGTGGAATCGCTTTATACAAGATGCGCAACTGATTATAGTAGAATAAATACGATAGATACTGTACTTACTTAGGTTCTGTGCGGGTGGCAGTGGTGGTCGGTGATCAGGTACGTTGGCATCTATAAAACATTATGTTCAATCGACAATCGAACAGTGAAGTGAAAAGGACATGAGCGATCCGGTAGCCGAGCTCCCATAACACACTCGCCCAAAGACTAACCAGGGGAATTACACTGAGTTAGAGGAGAAGCCTAATCACCCTCTAGAGTCATCTTGAGGATAGCGTCCTTATCTTGTAGGACGAGGACTAGGATTGTGGATTGACGTAGTGATAACCCCGGACAAGTGCGGGTTAGGAGATCCAGTAGTCAGGGAAGACGCCCTTGTTGAGATCATCGAAGTTGACTTCTAGGACATGACGGGGTCTACAAAACCTTAAGGAACCCCTAAAAGCTAAGGAATGATCCAATATATTGGCTACCAAGGAATTATCATGACTCTCAATTTTCGTGAGCAGCTTCTTGAGGAGCATCTGGACAAAGCTACCAATGTGGCCCATACCGAAGTCATCATGTATGGAGTAGTTGTTTGCGACTCTTCTGTCGAGTTGAGCAATGGTCCTGAGAGTTATATTTTGGAAGGTCTGGAGTTCCTTCTATCTCGACTTGCATATAGTAGCCCAGGCAGGCATTCCATGAAGCAATATAGAGCGGATCACAACCTTGTACAGCAAGAGCTTATTATCTAGTCCAAGCGCACTGTTCCTCCCCAAAAGCGCAATCAGGCTGAACTTCGCCCTTTTTGCCTTATTGAGAGCATATTGAACGTGCTCATTCCAGTCCAATCTAGAATCAATCTTAACGCCAAGGTACTTGTAGCTCTTAACCCAGTCAAGGTTTCTTCCATATAGTATGAGGGGCCTTGGGGGATACCTGCGTTTCCGAGTGATGAACATGGCTTTGCATTTATCAACGCTAAGCTTCAGCCTCCATTTGTCGAACCATTCTTCGCACTGAAGCAAGGCCTTTTGTAAGCGACTGATGACGTGGGCTGGCTTCCTTGCGCATGTCGTGATGGCCGCATCGTCAGCGAACAAGTACAGGTTACACTTAAGGAACTCTGGAAGGTCATGAATGTAGAAGTTGAACAAGGCCGGTCCCAGGACGGAACCCTGGGGAACACCAGCGTTAACATCACAGGGGTCCGACAAGAAATTACCAACCTTGACACAATATGATCTGATGGCCAGGAAGGAGCGAACTAGAGCAATCAGCTCGTCAGGGAAACCGGAGTTGATCATTATGTTCATTGCCCTGGTCAGATCAAACTTTTCAAAGGCCAATTATGAGAGACACGTCACGGCCAATAGCGACTGATTATGAGCGACACGTCACGACCAATAGCTGAGGGAGAGCGCAGTGGCGTCACCGTGAGCAAAAAATCTAATAAATACAGTATTAATTTTCAAATTTTCTAATTTAGGAAATCTACTAAAATAATTTTGTGATCTACCAGATTTTCTACCATCTACTAGATTGAAAATTTGCCTACTAAATGAGAATCCTTTTCTACCAGATCTAGCGGAAATTCTACTAAATTGGCAACACTGGTCCCGGTCTTTCTACGAGAGGTACCGGGAACGTAGGAGACGTGGGTCAACCGAGATGGTAAATCGGCCTTCGCCGACCATCTTATCGCAGCTAAACACCGGATGGGGACAACAACGTTCGGACCATATCCCCCTCCTCAACAATCAAACATCCTTCGAGAGGGACGACCTAATAGATTTTATCATTGGATTGGAAGACCGGAAGAGCTCTACATTAGGTCGGCGTTTTAGATGAGCTTTCTATCAGGTACATCAGAACTGGGGATATATAAGGAGCACCGACTACCAGTTAAGCTTTGAAGCTTTGGGCAGAGCGGACATTGAGGAATAACCAGTAGATTGCAGGTGAATTCAGACGAGATTTTGGCATCATAGATTGCGTTGACCTGAACTCCCCGTCCAAGACTAGACTACTCAAGGTGCACCCTTCTCAGGGCGGAAAAACTCCCGCACACACCCTGAGTAACTAGATCCCGGTCTCAAAAGTGCCCCCCACGGGAAGGACTGTGTAAACAAAGATGCCCGTTTCGCAGCAATTGATGCCATCCTGAACGAAAAATTCGAGGAGAAAGGAATGAAATTATAGATAAAAATAATAAACTTCAGGAGAAAGTCGGCAAACTTCAAAGCGAAATAAGCAGTCTGACCTCTCAACTTTCAACTGTAGTATCATAGGTCGAAGGAATAAATTCGGAAATCGCTAAATCAAGAAAAGAAACAGCACAATTCTTCACCAAGTTCGAAGCTATCCTGAAAAGTTACTTCGCCCCCGCCGAGCCTGGATCCACGTATGAAACCAACACTGATGACCTCAGCATAGAAACGGAGCCCGCACCACCGGACCAAACTCCCAGTAACAAATCAGACCCCATAATTCCAAAGAAAAGGAAACTCTCAGTAGATGAGGAAGTAGGAGAGCCAGACAACTGGAAGAAGTCCAAAATAAACGCTATAACAGGACGACCAACGCACCTCATAGTTCAAGTGCTAAATCAACCATTCACAGCCAAACAGAACGTACATGGGATAATAACTAAAAGGAGCCCCCACCACGGAAAGCATATATCCCGCCCATTATAGGTTCCCCCATTGTTCCCCTCAATGAAATAACTGCGCACATCGGTAAATCTGACACCATCAAAATCAAATGCGCCAGTGCAGAGACGCACAACACACTCATCAGAGGCATCAGATACTCCGTAATACTAAAAATTCAGCACCACCAGCTAAACTCGCAGAAACCACCAAGTTTGTCATAAGGAACGTTGATACTACCTACGAATTAGATGATCTCAGTGCCAACATCAGAGAAAGCAATACTATCCAGACAAACTTACCAGACTCCGTAAAACCCAGGGTAATGTAAAAAGTGCTGGAAAAAAGTATAGAGCCGGGATGAAAATGCAAATAAATGTAGCAAATCCATGCTGATTTTGTTGCTTTTTTATAGACGTAAATTAGATGATACAAAACGTTGTTTCCAGGACCATATACCACACTATTTGTGTAATATAACACTAATATACAAGATGCCAAAAGGGCAACATCTTTCAGAGTATGAAGAGGGCAAATTGTTGCTCTTAAGGGATGCGAAAAGACTGGATCTGAAATTGCGAAAAAAACTGGACGTTCCAAATCAGCTGTTAACAGATTTCTCCAAAATCCAGATAAACATGGAATGGCACCCAGATCTGACAGGCCAAGTGCACTTTCCGCTCGCCAGACATCAAGAATAAGAAGCCTTGTTCATCATCAGCACCTCTCTTCTTCGTAGATTGTTGCCGAACTAGACCTCCTGTGCACTAGTAGAACCGTACGAAATGTGCTGTATTCTTCTCCAAATCTGCATTACTCAAAAATGGAAGGAAGGCCACCTCTGACAGCAGCTCATCGTGAACCGCGTGTGGCGTTTGCTAAAAAATACGTTACGCATAGTGACAAGTGGAAGAATGTTGTGTTCTCAGACGAGAAGAAGTTCAACATGGACGGACCAGATGGGTTCAAGTACTATTGGCATGATATTCGAGATGAAAAGGAATTCTTCTCAAAGAGACAGTTTGGAGGTGGCTCAGTAATGACTTGGGGAGGGTTTGCTGCTGGCGGAACTACACCTATTGCATTCGTATCACACCGGATGAATTCCATTGCATATCGAGATATTCTGGCGAATAATCTGCTTCCATAAGTTGCACTCATAACGGAGGGTGAATGGATTTTCCAGCAGGACGATGCTGCGACTCACAGCTCGGCCTCAACCAAGGACTGGTCTGGCGCTAATTCTGTGATTGCTCTAGACTGGCCATTCCGGAGTCCAGATCTCAACCCAGTAGAGAACATTTGGGGAATCTTAGTGCGTTCTGCATACAGCAATTTCCGTCAGTGCAGAAATAAAGAATTGGTGAGTAGTATCACTGCAGCATGGCAAAACCTTGATCCAGGAGTGTTAGTGAAACTCAGTGAATCAATGACAAACAGATTAATAAAGGTCATTGAGAAAAAGGGTGCCTTTATCGAGACTTAAACGTGAGACACTAAACTTTTTTCCAACTTGCAAGTGGCTAGGTTGGGAAAATGGCTGTTAATTTGCATTCCATTCCTTATTCGTTGTTAAATGCTGCTGGAAACAACTTTTTGCATCATCTAATTCACGTCTATAAAAAAGCAACAAAATCAGCATGGATTTGCTAGGTTTATTTGTATTTTCATCCCGGCTCTATACTTTTTTCCAGCACCTTATCTGCCCCTGGTCCTCGTCCTACTTCCGAATAATGAGCACAACAAGACCTTTAGAAACGTCACCCGTCTCGGTTCACTAGCTGTTCAAGTAAAAAGCTTCAGAGGAAACAAACGCCCACTGCAATGCTATAACTGTCTCCGCTTCGGGCATGTATCAATGGGGTGTACTGAATCCCCTAGATGTAACAAATGTGCCAAGGAGCACCAATCTAGGGAGTGCCCTAAATTAAAGGTGTCGACCCACCCATATGCATCCGCTGCGAGGGGCAACACACCTCCAGCTACAGAAAATGTCCCAAGTATCCTACACCAAAGAGAATCTACACAAATGCATCTCCCGGAAGAAGTTACGCTATGGTATTAGCTGATCCACCCAAGAACGATCTCAGCCTCGCAGATCTCACAGAGATGTGCCAAAGGTGGAGCATATCCATGTCATTTTTAAGGACCTGGGAAACAGGTTTCCCCAAACAGACCATCTCATAAATCATCAAAAGAATAATGGATAAGACAAATCGCAACGTCAACTTAAGTGCGTGATCTGGAACGCCCGAGGTATCGCAGGGAAAAGGATAGAACTTTATAACTACCTAATTAGTAAGGAAATAGATATCGCCTTCATCACTGAGACACGCCTTCGGAAATACCAACGTTTCTTCATGCCCGGTTACAGCATTCGCCGAAGGGACAGGCAGAGTAAAACCAACCCTGATGCAGGAGTGAACGCGGGAGGTGCTGCCCTAATCATCAGAAAGGATATCCATCACGAGGAAGTACCACCTTATGACATCACCACCAGCGAAGCTATTGCTGTAAAAATAAAGAAGGGCGGCTACGACAAATTCAAACTTATCGCAATGTACAATCCACCACATAACAAAATTAACGAAGAAGAACTTCTACTCCTACTGGATGAAGACCTCCCCTCAATCTTAGCTGGGGACCTGAACGCTAAACATCCAGCATGGAACTCAAACTGCACAAATACAAACGGTAGACGGCTGTACGATTTCCAGCAGAAAAATGATAACATATACACTGGTGGCCAAAAGTTTGGACCAACCAGCAAATCAATAAAAAATGAATTTATACTAAAAATATTTTACACCTACAACTCTAAGTAAACATGAAACAATTTTCAGGGAAGAAAGAAATTTATTTCTGCGTCGTTGCGTTTTTATTACCTTAAATCAAAATAAGACTTGCAAATAATTTGCATATTACAAGTCATCGTGTTGTGTGGTGAGCACTAAAACCATATTATGTATTGTACAATGTTAACTGAAGGCCAACGAGAGCGAATTATAAATTTTAACAAGCAATTTACAGACTTCAAAAAAGTTGCTGAAATCTCCCGTGTGAGCTACAAATCTTTATCAAAATTATTAAAAATGTTAATTGGAAAATAGGACGGAAATAAGACGACCTTGTGCACTGACGCGAAGAGACAAATCAAGAATTAAAAGACATGTTAGACATGATATTACATCTGGGAATGTAGTCAACACCACACAAGTCAAACTTAATCTGCAACTTGCTGCCTCAAGAAGAACATTTCGCAGCGAACTACGTGCTCAGAACTTTGCTTATGAAATTATACCCAAAAAGTTGCCACTAACACAGAAACAAACGCAGGATAGACTGGAGTTTGCTAAGACACATCTGCGTGAAAACACAGACTTCCAATTGGTTGTTTTTTCTGATGAAAAACGAATCAGTTTGGATGGTCCTGATAATATAGCTTCTTATGAAGAGCATCGTGATAAAGAAACACTTGCTCCGCTGCGAATTAAGCGGCAAATGGGTGGTAGTGGAGTGATGATTCTGGGTGCCATTGGAAGCAACGGAAAGTTGAAGATTCACATTATAGATGGACATTGCACAACAGCTCAATATAAAGATGTTCTTCACAATGTGTTCATCCCTTTGTGCAAAAGCCTAGTTTAAGCAAAAACCATGGATTTAGCAGCAGGACGAGTTGTGAAAGCCTATTTTGAGAGCAACAACATTTCCACTTTTGCTTGGACTGCTCGAAATTGAGATTTCAATATTTTTGAGAATGTGTGGCATCTCACGGAACAAAACATTTACCAAAACACTCAGTACAAATCTCGAGAACAACTAATAGCAGCCATTCAGAAAGCTGTTAAGCCAAATGTTATTAAAAGCTTATTTAATTCTATTTCAGGTCGCTTGTCAAATATTGTAGAGTCAAAATGATCTCAAATATCAAAATAATTCATTAGTTAATGATGTAATATTTTTTCCCTTTATGTGATACAAATGTGGTCCAAAGTTTTGGCCAGTCTTATTTTGATTTTAGGTAATAAGAAACCAGTAACGCAGAAATCAATTTGTTTCTTCCCTGAATATTGTTTCATATTTACTTAGAGTTGTAGGTGTAAAACAGTTTTCGTATAAATTCAGTTTTTCTTGATATTGCTGGTTGGTCCAAACTTTTGGCCACCAGTGTACATAGTTGGCCCCAAACAACCAACTTACTACTGTGATCACTCCATATCCTATGATGTTCTGGACATCGTGCTCTTTAAAGACCTCTTCACTCCACACCAGATTTTCACTGTAGACGATCTGTCTTCTGATCACAAACCAGTTGAACTCATTATAGAAAATTTCGACATCACACGCACCAGGCAAACAAGGAACATACGAGACTGGAAACTGTATCAAAACTTCTTGAAGTGACTACCTGATGTGATCAACCCAGTGCACGGCCGACAGGACATCGATACCAACATCGCACAAATTACCCAAGCAATCTGGTCGGCAAAAAAGAAATCCACAAATCTAGCGGACATTCAAACCCCCAGTTACCTGAAACTCTCGGAGCGAGCAAAAAATCTTATCACACACCGAAATGCAGCTAGAAAGGTCTGGCAAAGAACAAGACTCCCCTGAGCCACGACCAAGTACAATCGCCTGTCCAGGGAGGTCAAAGAGGAACTGCAAAGAGACCAGAATGAAAAGTGGGCCAAAAAACTTACCAACCTTAACACAAATGACAACTCGTTCTGGAACATGGTCAGATCCCTGAAAAACGGAGGCAGTAGGAAAATCCCGCAGCTGAAAAAGGAAGATGGCTCATTAGCTACCAACGACCATCAGAAAGCGGACATTCAAACCTTAGCAGACTCCTTGGAAAAACAATTTGTCACGCCCCATGTTGACCAATCATCAAAAGACACCTGGGTTGATTTCTCCAAATATCGTAAGAGCACCAGCAGAGGCTCCAACCATATACGAAGTACACTGCTACATTAAGAAGCTTAAACAAAAGAAAGCATCCGGAAGAGACCAAATCACCATCACGGATATTAGAAACTACCCAACGAAGCACTACAGACGGTCATACATCTTATCCAGGCATGTTGGCAGCACAAGCACTTTCCTGATGATTGGAAGACATTTGTCATCACCTACATCCCAAAGACAGGCCTACCCCCATCCCTTCCCAGCAGTTATCACCCGATCAGCCTAATGCCCTCCCTCTCCAAAATCTTAGAAAAAGTAATCCTGAAGCGTTTTCGCCAACACTGCCAGAATAAGCAGCTGATCCGTGAAGAACAATTCGGTTTCAGAGGTGACCACTCCTGTCAGCTACAATTATGAAGACTCACCAGACACTGTGCAATCGTCTTTGTCGACGTCAGGAAGGCCTTTGATCAGGTGTGGCATGATGAACTCCTGCCTAAGATGTTTCGGGACGGCTTCCCAGCGGATATCATCATCATTATCAGAGCCTTTCTAAAATATAGATACTTTCAGGCCAGAGTGGTTAACACCTACTCAAGTCCCCTTCTAGGAGTTAGGCACTGCACTCTTCATCTATTATACTCATAACTCCCCCCCCCTCCAAACTGCACACTACCAGTACGCCGACGATACGGCAATCATGTCGCAGTCCAAAAGGATGACTACCCTACTGACAAACACAAAGGAGCATCAAGACAAAATGAAGAGTGGTTCAAAAAGTGGAAACTCCAGCTGAACACAGACAAATGCAAAGTATTGTTAATATCCAAAAAAGAAGGCCCCCTCCGAGAAACTACAGCTCTTCAAGACCAACCTAGAATAGGTGAGAAGCTATAAATACTTTGGCATCCTACTTGACATCAAACTAACAAGGGAATCCCTCGAACATGTATGTCACAGATTTCCACCATATTGAAATGTTACTCATCTGAAGCTACTTTAGATGCTAGTGCGAAATTTTGTTTCTTTCAAAATAAACCGCGAAAACGAAAAAAATTTGAGCACACACAGCCATACAAAGACTCCATTGTTAAAGCGGATAGGCTATGTGGGATTCCCTTGTAAGTTGGACTCTCCACACCACTCAAGCACTACAAAAGGCCATCAAAGCCAAATTCATCCTAATAACACTTCTCGGGAGAAACAGCGCCCTAAGTGTTGACAACAAACTATTGCTGTATAAAACAATAGTTAGACCCATACTGCTTTATATAATGCCTGTCTGGGCAACCATCAGCCTAACAAACTGGAAGAAACTCCAATGCTTCCAAAACAAAACCCTTAGGTTAATAACAAATAAATGCAGCAGAAGAAGCAACAATACGGTCCTGCATGCAAAGTACGCACTCCCTCACCTAAGAGCCCTCGTCCAAGAGAATTTGGAAAACACAATTGCTTTAATAGAACAACACCCAAATAGGCTAGTGAAAGACATTTTACGTCTCCACAAGCTACCTAGAAGGCCCTGGAAACTTCGCCTCCCCCATCAGCTACTCGAGGCAAACTTCACAAGCTTGAAAACCCCCTGCCTCCCACAGCATTGGACTCGCCAAAAGATTAAAACCAAAAACAAAGACAATCATAAATTATAAACCTCGTACTACTTAAGGTATAGTGCACAACACCCATATTCAGGATAACTCAATAGGTGACCTCAGGCTTCTCGTCTATCACAGTTTATTTCCAAAGGATTCTACTTCAGAAGAGTGAGATCATAGGAGCACAGCTCCAGTACCACTCGACAACCAACATACACTAACTGCACGATTGTCGATTGTCAGTTAAGCTCTGTAAGATTGTTCGCCTCCGAAGATTATGTAAATCGAAACGTGTCAGGCAATAAACATTGTTTCTGTATCATTTTGGATGTTGTTTTCTTATTCGGAAATAGAATTACTACAGTCAAACCAAGGACTGAAGAGACGTAAGATCTAATTATGGTTATATTTTCATTCAATTTCTTCCCACTTTCGAAATCGCATATTATTTTACACATTTTTTTCTGTGGCTCTACAGAAAAGTCACCCAGCTATATACAGCATTTCAGCAGACAGGTAGAATTGCTATAAGACCATAGTTGGATTTTAAAAGAATTCTTTTTTTGGTTTTTCAATGCCAATTTTTAATGCATTAATTCTAAGCTTTTTCATGTGTTCATTTTTTACTGTATATTCACATTCAGATATTGCAAAATTTCATCAAAAAAAGAGACCAAGCAACTCTGGGTATATCAGCTAGTTGTTAAATAATTTGTTCGAGTGCAC
The DNA here is from genome assembly GCA_023313115.1 of Rhysida immarginata. Lineage (NCBI taxonomy): Eukaryota > Metazoa > Arthropoda > Chilopoda > Scolopendromorpha > Scolopendridae > Rhysida > Rhysida immarginata. The sequence goes on along the minus strand of JAHWFO010098624.1, from coordinate 3,173,327 downwards.
TTAAAATCGTCACTAATTACAAGGGACAGACAACTTTTTAAAGGAATGAACAAACTTTTCCAAGTAGCCTTCTTAAAATCTGCGTTTCTGGATATACAGTTTTTCCAGAACTGTCGTTTTTCGTTGGTCCCTGCGCAACTGCTATTGAAACCATGAAAATAAAATCCGCATGCATTGTTCCTCGAACTACTTTTCTCTCGCATCTATCATTATGAAATTTTGGCCCCAAAGGATATTTTCCCAGATTGATCATTTTTTAGCAAGAAGAATCATATCTTGATACCCACTGGTGTGGATTTTGATACCTACAGAATGTCATGATAATATGGTGTGTTAGTTGTGGTAGAAATATGAGATGAGGTGAGGAACGGAAAAATTGTGTGGAGGAGGGACAGATAATGTCAATGATCATGACGATGATACTGAACTTGAACTAGTGTCAAGTTCGCACAAGCACTTCATACTTTCGAATCTATGAGAACTTTATATGCCCATGATATAAATGAAACTGATCAAGCATGCATAATAAACAATGAAAATTTGTTGTATAATATACAATCAAATTACCGCAAGTGCTTTTGTTCATTTAATATATGATTCCACATCCAACATTTGTTTCCAGCTGTCCCCACAAAAACGATGAATCACGGTTCGACTGTATGGATTTAAAATTGGTTAAGCCTTTTATAAAGTACCCTGAATGAATACATAATTAAAATAATAAATTAATAAATAAATAAATAAATAAATAAATAAATAAATAAATAAATAAATAAATAAATAAACCATACATTTTTAATTTTTATTTAAACAGGATAGATAAATATCTCAAATATTTACAAATATATATTTATATGCTTTTTTAAAGTAGCACAGCCAGAGTTCAATGACAACTAGAATGCACTTCTGTGGTTATTTTGTTGATGATGATGTTTAATTACAGAAAACTTTCAATTATAAAACAATTGAAAACTTTCTTTCATTTTACAAAACTGAAATTTGATCTCTTAGAGATGACAAAATTTAAGGGGAAGAAAAACTTTTTCAAGAATAATAATTTAAGAAATAAAGATTCCACTGCAAATTTCTCCTTAAACTGGAATAATGCACAGCAAACCAGAAATTTCACAAGGAAAAAAAAAGAAAAATTCAAAACTAGCCTGATACTAGCCTGCTACTGAAGGCAAGAAATTTTTTTTTTTTTTTAATTTCTCAACTTAACTTTAAAAAATACCAACACAAACGTATGTTATTATCAGAATAGTCATTCCATTCACTTAAAAAAAATGAAGTTTAAAAATAATTTTTAAGTCTTAAAATAATCGGTGGGGCATTAACTAAGCAAATGATAATTTTATCCTGTTACAGCTAACAGACCAGTATCAAGTTCTCTCCTGTTCAGTAGAAGTACTTTCTTCAACAGACTTTCTTCAAACCAGTGATTAAAACTCACTGAACATTTGACAAAAAAGAGACAGTAAAGAGGAGGACAGGGAGAGAAAGGGAAAGAGAAAATGGATTGAAGGTTTAAGGAGAAGTTGGTTCCTGGAGATCATCAGTAGCAGTCTGAATAACATCCCCTGCTAAAATCTGAATTTGTCCACTTTGTTGGAACTGTGCTATTTGTTCTGCTGTTGCGTGAACAACTTGGATGTCTCCTTGAGGTGTATGAATTATCTATAAAGTAGGGAACAAAAACAAAGTAAATAAGGAGCATTCGTTACCAAATAAGAAATTACTGTATCTGGTTAAAAAAAAAAATGAATTGTATAAGACATTATGAGAATGGGTTTAATAGTACTAATATTACTAATATTTAGACTGAAATTTAAACAACGTCCATTTTATAAGACTAACAATATAAGGAATCAGTTTGAATATGGTACAATCATCCAGAATGTAAAAGAAATTTATCGTGGCTATAGCTTTTAGATACAGTAGATGAGCAGGCCAAGAAAAAGCAACGGCCTACTGAATATTAGCCTTTTGATTTTTAGTCATTTTCTTAGTCTTTGCACATAAGTACATTGTTTTGAAAGCAATTTATTAATACATACAATTAAAAGATTTGGGATCAAAAAATTTCTCAAATACTAGGGGAAGTCAGTAAGTAAGTTACTAATGGACATAGAAATGAAACTAATACAAGTACTGATTTGAAAACTACGGTACTACTTTTTCTCCGCATAATCTTACTGTACATTGAGACACTTGTCCCACTGTTTCACAAGCCCTTCACCCTTCAAAACCAGTTAGATAAAATTCTGTTAATATTGGGTTGAAAGTCTGCTGCTATACACAGCTAGGTTTTGAAGGGCTTGTAATTACTGGTCAAAATGGTTGATTGCTTTCAATGAGCAGTTTGATAATTAGCTTATCCAAATAGCTTAACCAATTAGCTTGTCCAATAGCTCATACAAATATATTATCCAATTAGCTTAGCCAAATAGTTACCCAATTAGCTTATTCAATTTGCTATCCAAATAACCTATCCATTTAGCTGTTTGATAATTAGCTTATCCAGTAAGTTAAAAATATATTCATTTGTTAGAATACGATTCTAAATACTGAAATGATTTTCAATAAATGCATTTTTTAAATTATTTCCATTTCATAATGCCACTTTTTTTTCGCTAACCATGAAGATAGTCGTCATCTAGTAATTAAGTTAAACTGCTACTTAACGTCTGGTTAAATCCTAACTAAGCTTAGTGCAACGGAAAAAAACTTTAACCAGTACTTTAACGAACAATTGTTTTTAATGACATTGGACCATTAATCATATAATCTTAAAGACATACTAAAAAAAACATAAAATTTTTTTGACTATATCAGTAATACAGTGGTCGCCGCTTAATGAATACATGGTTAATACAAACAATCGGTTTGTATGACCATTTTTGTAAAGACCCGAACGAGTGTATACTATTATATGCAAAAAATTTCGTTTAATGTATACAGCAATTCAGTTAATACAAACTTTTTTTAATAAAATACGTACAGTATTGGCGGACTTGGCCAGCAGTGGCAATTTTATCGTCGGCCATTTTCCTTTTTGCTCACATGCTCCGATGCTCGACTGTGACTGGACGAAGGTGGTCAGTCCAATGGCAAAAGTTGAACATTTTTTCAATGCTCTGCGGCAAAGCTTTCTCTGTGTTCACGGAAGTAAAGAAACTGCACATGCGCTATAGCCTCTAAAACTTGGTGCCGATTTACAATGTGAATAACCCTAAGGCAGAAGCTTTAAGCTATGCTGGAGTTGACTAACCTCTCAGACAAATAGGATCGAAAATTTACAATACCAATATGAAAATTTTATTAATCAACTAATTATAAAAAACACAAAGCAATTGAAAATCACTGATTTCATATCATAAATGTAATTTGGTTAATAAATGTAATAAAATACGTATATACTGTATTGAATTACTACACATCTAATCTATATATGTACCGTATTATTTAAAATGTAATAAAAGTTATGAAAACATTGGTATAAACTGATGTTTCCGTTTTTTTTTTCGGTTAATGAAAACAATCGGTTATTAGAGACAGATAGACCTCGTCCCATAGAGTCTACATTAAGCGGCGACCACTGTACTTTGTTTTCTACAAAACATTGTTAATGTCCATTCTTATTAAACATTACTTTAAATGTAATTCGCAGAATGAATTATTTTTTTCTTTTCTCTCTCTCGCAAAATTCAGATTTAAAAAAAAAAAAAAAAGGACTATACAAGAAGTATATGTACGTGTATTTGGTCATTATTAATTTTAAAAAGTCTTACTTGAGGTTCTCCAATATCATCCATTGTAATGGAAACTGTTGGTTGACCTGACGACATTGAAATGGGTATATTAATTGTAGACGCAGTCGCCAAATCTAACTCGTGATCAGTTGGCATATCACCATCCACAAATTCTGGATTAAAAGAGCCATTCTGATTGGAATCAGAAACCATTTGAATATATGTAGCTGAGGGAAGCCTAGCATAAATAATAAGTGATTATAAAATTAGATTAAAAGTTTGAATAATTTCATGAACCTTTAATTAAAAAATTAAACTTTTTACTTAAATCAGGTTATGATTTAATGAAATATATGCTTGAGAGCAAGGTATTGAATCGAAACCAAATCAAAACAGAAAAACAACAACATTTTTGCTGAAACCGAATCCAAAATTAGAAAAACAAAATTATTGAACCATAACCGTAAACAATTAAAGGGATCATTAAACATAAACCATTATAAGGTATCGTCCATAAACCACGTAGTCAAGTAGAAAGGGAGGGGAGAGTAAGGTACTGATCACTGTTGGCCACTTGGCGATGGGGGGGGGGGGGGAGTAAGAGTAGCAGACACATGGTCTTTTCGGAAGGGATCAAGGGATGTTAACAAGCTGGTCGTTTCGTCACACTTCACTTGGTCATAGTCACATTTGGATCACATTGATGTCGTCACATTCACTTTGCCCCAGGATCGTTTTGTCACTCACTCAACTCGACAAATTCACTTCATCCCCAGAACTTTTTGGAACGCAAGAGCATCAACACATTCAACTCGCCCCCAGAATCATTTTGCCACCACTTAGGATGCTGTGTTCCAGAGGATTCTTATATAGGATGTGATAGGTCAAAGAAGCAAATTAAATAGTATACATTTGGTGCAAACTGGAATGATTATAGAGAAAAACTGAGAAAAACTGAGAAAAACTCGTGCTCTTCATCTTATTTCTGTGGTGGTGATCTTATTTTTCTGGGTCTCCTCAGGATAACTTTGCCCTGGAATTCCTGGCAAGGATGTCCATCGAAGAAAATTGGCCAGATTATATTTTCTGGACTGATGAAGCTCATTTTAGCCTCAACGGTGCAGTTAACACGCATAACTGTGAGCTCCCACGAGCTGCATGCCTACTGTGAAGTTCCTCTACACTCACCGAAGGTAACTGTCTGGTGTGGCTTCACTGCAAACTTCATCATTGGACCGATTTTTTTCTAAGAACAGAACGATGGTATTTTGGTAACAGTGACGATCACAGGTGCCTGCTACCTGTGAAGGTTCATGGTATTCCTCCACGGTATACAGGTTCATGTTATTCCTTATATCAGGCAACAAGGCATATTGGGAAATACAACATAATGGCACGCTGCCACATATAACCATCCCTGTAAAATATTTCTTGCTTTCAGTTTTTACTGAAGACAGATTGATTGGACGAAACGTTCCAACAGCGTGGCCTCCTAGATCTCCAGACCTTAATCCCTGTGACCAATGGGTTTTGGCAACAAAGAATGAAATAAGGGTTCTAATTTCAAATCACATGTTTATGACAGAGTTCTAATTTCAAATCTTGACGAATAATACGATTTATCAATGCAACAGAGGTGCCAGTTGCTTGCAATGGCTCGTTGTGTTGGCAGATTTTCCATAAGGTTTATTTCGTTACTGTTCGAGGGTGCGTTTTTCACTCAGCAATGCTGCACTGTTGATTGTCTAGATCCATTTGTGTTCTGTGTTTGATAACTTTTGTTACACTGTACAGTCCATTCCAAAAGCGTTTTAACTTGCTTGGCAGGAGTTGAGCTAAGCGAAGTTGATCGTTATAAAGTCTAGTAGTTTGAACGAACGTCGTAGAAGTTTAAAATGGACTTGGCCGTCCAGAGTGGAAATAGGGATGAGGTTTGTTATTCATGTGGGCGAATTACAGTATTTTAACTGAAAAGATTAATCGCTGCTTTTATTTCAGTAAGATAGATTTTGCAGATGAAATATTTAACGCACTTATTAAAAACGAAGCGATAAATATTTAAGAATATCTCAAGAATGTTCGATGAGGATTTATCCAACGTAAAACATCACATGTTTAAATTATTGATGAAAATAGGAACGAAACTCCACAGGCTGAATTCGAACTGGGAACCTTCAACGACCACCCCATTTTGGAAAAAGGTCAGCCTCCCAAATATGGAAAAAGGTCCGACTCAGTGGAATTTTTGAAAAAAAGGTCCGGAATTTTTGAAAATCGACCTCCCCAAGATAACGTCCTGGCTACGGCCCTCCCTCTTCATAAACATTTGCCGCCAGCATGCCTTCTTGAAACTCTCCGTTGGTGCGAAAAAGATGAAGTCACACGGTGCCAGCTCTGGGCTGTTTGCCAGGTGATCAAATCGGCCTCGGCGGCTCAGTGGTTGCGTGATCACCTCTGATGCCCAAGGACGCGTGTTCGACCTCGGCCGAGGCCGACGGGGATTTATTCAGGGAGAAAATCCCGAGATCACGCACTTCCTTCGGAAGGGAAATAAAGCCGTTGGTCCCGTGTAGTCGTTTGCGAGGCACAATTTGCGGCCCCAATAACGCCGTCCTGAAATGACCATAGCAGTTGAAAAGGACGTTAATACCAAACAAACCAACCAACCAACCAGGTGATCAAACACTTCCCATTGTAATTGCTCAAGAAGATGTTGGGTTACCACTGCACTATGCAGTCGTGCGTTGTCACAAATCAAAACTCCAGAAGACAGCATTGCTCTTCTTTCAAAATTATGCCATGGAGACCTATTTCAACATGCTGGAAACAAGCTTCTATGAAGATGGTATTGGTAAACTCGTCCACCGGTATGAAAGCTGTCTCAATCTTTACGGTGACTACTGTTCACATTTGTCGTTATGTTATGCCCCATCGAAGGTTGAAAATAAAATAGCCCTTGCAATTAATTGTATTGCTGAAGACAGTAGCAAAAAAGTATTCACTTCTGTAATTAAGTGACGGGAGAGCATTCAGCAGTTTATTATGCAAGCTCTTTACAAGATGCCAACTGCCCTTTCGATCCATAGCTATATCTCGTTCCCTTCTTTCGAACCAGGGACTTCCCCGATCCCACGATCTACGATTCCCAAGAATTTTTTTTATAATCTCCTCGATATTTGCAGAAACCTTAAGATGAGGCTGGGGGGGGGGGGGGGGCATAGAAAAAAGTTTGAGAAACGCTGCCCTATAATAAACAGCATGTAGTATACAACATAAATATATGCTTTTGTCATATACAGTATTAGCTACGGTATTGTTAAATATGTAACATATATATTCTTTCCCGTCATGGATGAGAATATAAGTTTGCTTACCAATACGTTATTTTTTTAAGCATAAACCCAGAAGATATTTCATTTCGAAAGATTGGTAGCTATTCCCTATGAAATACCATAAGAGATTTATACTTTATATATTATTATTTTGTTAAATCTACAGCCAACTTACAGTTAATTTTCTACTACTGATTATTTTATGAAAAACATCTAATGACTTAATTCGTGTATTCGCCATTTTATTGTTGAGCATGCTTTGCCAACTTATCACTTACTTCCTCATGTAGTTTTCACGTTATTATAGTCCGTTTGTGCTAAAATAATAATAATATACGAGGGGAGTTCAATAAGTAATGCAACACATTTTTTTTCTCGGCCAATTTTGGTTGAAAAAACTGGACATTTCTTGTGGAACATTTTCAAACATTTCCGCTTCGCCTCGTATAGTTTCATTGATGTCCGATAGGTGACAGCGCTATAGTGAGCTGTTAAAATGGCATCTACAATGGAGGTGCGTTCCAAACAACGGGCAGTGATTGAGTTTCTTTTCGCGGAAAACCAGGGCATCTCAGATATTCATAGGCGCTTGCAGAATGTCTACGGTGATCTGGCAGTGGACAAAAGCATGGTGAGTCGTTGGGCAAAGTGTGTGTCATCATCGCCGCAAGGTCAAGCAAAACTGTCTGATCTCCCGCGAGCTGGCCGGCCGTGCACAGCTCTGACTCCTGCAATGTCGAACATGCGAACACTCTCATTCGAGCAGATCGACGGATTTTCATCTGTTTGGCCCAATGAAGAACGCAATCCGTGGGACGCACTACGCGGATGATGAAGCAGTTATTGATGCAGCACGACGTTGGCTCTGACATCAACCAGTGGAATGATACCGTGCAGGTATACAGGCTCTCACTTCAAGGTGGCGTAAAGCCGTAGCATTGAATGGAGATTACGTTGAAAAATAGTGTTGTGTAGCTAAAAGATTGGGGACTAACATGGTGTATTTGAATGCTGAATAAAACAACCCCCTTTTTCAGAAAAAAATGTGTTGCATTACTTATTGAACTCCCCTTGTACATTGATTTGTTAATAATAAAGAAACACTTTCCTAATAAAGGCTCAAAATCAGATTTCAATTAAAATAGCTTGACGTCACTCATTATGCCTCCCTATCCCTGTTGCTAAGAAACAATAAATGACATCTTCCAATGTGATTCGAACTCGATTTCTTTCCTGAAACGATTCATCTCACTGGTTTAATGTACTGCAAGGAAGCCGAACATCCTTCACCTACGTGAAAACGCTTTTGGAATGAACTGTACCATTCTTGGAAATAATGAAACTTTTTCTCTTACACTGTTCTATTATTCTAGGATAAGAATAACCAGTGTCGGAGAATGATTCAATTTTTGAGGCCATTTTGGCAGAAAACTTGAAAATGAAGAAAGGAATGATAAGTTCAATTGTTACCAAACAGTCATGTAAAATTTCACAAGCCTCATACATTTCAAATCCACAATGTTTTAACAATCTTCACCGTAAACACGAAACAACCCTCCGTACGATGAGCCAGAATTTCTTCTTGATGATCAATTGAATAATTAATTAGTTTAAAACGCTCTGTGATGTTTCCAGCATCTGTCACTGTTTGAAGGTGCAAGTCTAGCAAAGGATTGGGTATCCTAGTTCCTGGATGGCACAATTAATGTGGCAGAATATCAGAACATACTGCAGAAAGCATTAATTCAATCGTTTGAAAAGCTGTTAACTGATTTTATATTTCAACAAGATGGGAGCTTCATGTCACTGCAAAACCAACCATGAACTGGCTAGCTAAAAATCACATCAAAGAAATAGGATGGCCCACTAATAGTCCAGATTTAAATCCGATGGAGAGCATTTGGCACCATATGAAAGCAGAATAAAGGAAACGTCTCCCTCAAAGTAAAGAAGACTTGTTCCATGTTCTACAAGATTTATGGAACAACATTACTGTGCAGAAATACTCCGAAGTGATTAGATCAATACCCAAATGATGTAAATGAGTCGTTAATCCCAGGCATTTTGATTGATAAAGTACCGTAGATGTCCTAATCTATTCAAACGAGTTGCTGGTCTCAGTGAATTTTTTTTCTGTTTCGAGGTGTGAAATTTTCTACATCCGTTTGCTAATGGATTATTAGTGATGGTTATACTCACATGCTTTTATTTTTGTAAATTAAAGTAACTGTCTAGAACATTTGTATTATTTGTATTTTGTAAAATAACATGGATGTGTGTTACATACAACCTTGTCCTAAGATTTATGCATTTGAGTTGTATTCAGAACCATTGCTCCCCTCCCCACATTTAAATGCATATGTCATATAATTGTGAGTATTTGCATATCCCCCTCTAATGTATTCATCCCACACTTTATAAGAAAATCTAACCTGTCCTTCATGGGATAATATGAGAAAAAAACAAGAAATAACCTTAAGCTAGGGTCTTGGGCGACCCATCTATCTCGAAATGCTTTCACTGTTAGTGGCATCCCTTTCTGCTTTCTTCTGAATGCTGTTCGGCACTTAGAATCCATATTTTGCTTGATCCGATGCCAATCTCGATCCGATATTCCAAATTTGTGAATTAAGTGACCTAAAAACCATAAATGCTAATGTAAGCCTAATTCAAAATTTTAATAAGAATTTATAATACGGGGAGTCCTCGACTTAAGACGTTTCAACTTACAACAACTTGTACTTGAGACAGTACAAGTGCCCACTCGTTCTTCAGGTTAAGACATTTAAGACAAAAATATAATACAAAAAGTCAGGCTCTTAAAAAAATTTCTTAAGAAAAAAATGATATTTCGACATAAGACACTTTGACTTGAGATACACTTCACAGGAACCAATTAGTCGTAAGTACAAGGACTCCCTGTACATTCAAAATATTAAAATCTTATGTTTATATTTTAAGTTTATTAAAGACCACTTTAAGACCACTTTATTAGAGACATCACCTATTCGAACTTTGATGGTTTTCTCATGTATATCACAGTGAAGCAACAGCAATGTGTAATGCATAAACGGCTTGGACTTGTCTGCACATTGTTTGGCAGCCAAAACACTTATCCTAAACATGGATTTGAACAACTTCAAATGTGGCGTGATCGCAGATGCAAGTAGAGCCGGTTCGAGCATTTCAGAAGCACCTAACATTCTTGGCTATTCATGGGCAAACAGTATCTCAGGTGTTCAAAGAATGGTAGTTCTGAACAAAACATCAAGTAATAAATGCAACTATAACTGGAAAGCCTGCTGCAACTGGGGAAAGAGAATCAATTTGAAACTAAGAGCCAGTTCATTATCTACTTTCTCAACTCAGTGTTCAGCAACAATACAGTGGCATTGTTGCAACCCAAGTGTTGCTCATCTCAACAATGTAAGTCAGTTGCCGGAGGACAGAAAATCAAGCGCAATGCTTTTGGCGACTGGGAAGTTGCGCAACTGCTGGGGTAGCTTGTTTCTACTGACGTCTACACACTGTGCGAGCAACCATCCCTTCCTGATCATGTTTTGTTTTATCTGTGAAATCTGAGGACGACGCGAACAGTGTGCCTTCACAAGGCCCCACGTCTTTGCAATCCCGCGCCTTGATTTATTCAGTTAATACAGTTAATACAATAAAATGAAACCACTGAGCCTAAGCTCGTAGGGTTTACACTAAAACTAAAAACTAAATCTAAAAGGAGGATTAAAAAATAATATAAAATTATGATGGAAAAGGAAAAAGAGAATCAAAATCGTTATTTGAAAAAACCCATTTTTTTATAACTCTCCGCCAATTTCCTTTAAAGGAAATATTTTTAATATATAAAGGAGCAGAATTATAAATTCTTTTAGAAATAAAATAATATTGATGAAGAGAATTTGTATGTACAACAGCTGGAATCGAAATCACATTAGTCGCAACATATCTAGTTTTATAATGGCTAGTTAAGCTTAAAGGAATATTTTTCTCTATAATTACCTTTATCATTACTTTCAATACATAAATTTGTTGAAGATTCATAAAATCAACTGAATAATTATGACCAAATAAAATCTTAAGTATCATTTTATGATAATTCTGTAATTTTAAAATATGAGACTTATAAGTCCCACCCCAACTTACAATGCCGTATTGTAAGAGTGAGTAAAAAAATGCATAATATGCTATTTTTATTAAGATGTGAGGTAGAATATATTTCAGTTGAATCAAGGTCCAACCAATACGTTTTAATTTACTTAAAAGTGTTTTACATTGTAAGTCCCAATTTAAATTTGAATCAATTATTAATTATTTTGAATCTCCACAAAAATCCGAACAAGATCCATTACATAAAAAATCATGAAAAAATAATGCCTCACTTAATTTTCAGTTAAATACAGTTAATACAATAAAATAGACCCTGCAATTGTCTCACTTTTTCTTGGACCTTGTCATTCCCCCCCCCCCCCCCTTGTCTCATTTCATTTTAATTTATTGTCATGGTTTCACAAGTCCTCGAAAAAAATTTGGAACATGCCCTTGTTTCCATGTTCTTCTAATGGGTTTGCACCCAATATTTCCTGTTTTTTTTTTTTTAAATAAAATCACTCAGCAACTACATCCTCTACATCCATCTGGAGAGGTAGCCAGCACGATGCTGAACATCGATATGAAGGCGAGAACAAACGAGAGTAAATACAAACAGTGGCAGCTGTTGGTTTACCCATTCAGTCTCCTGTCGTCGGTTTCCTATTGTTTCTGGTTTTTCGCAATCACAGCTACCGGCAACTACTCAACAGTGCGTAAGAGGCCTAATGGTCTGGGGAATAATGCCTCCAGTGCTATCTCAAGGTACCAATAGCACTGGAGAAATCTCTGAATGTCATAAGCTACCTTAACGATGTTGCAGACAGGTGCACCCACGAATGTCTACAGCAAAGGCCACTTTCAACAGGATCTTACACCCAGTCATGGGGCTCAGTTAATTCAGAACACGGCTCTTGAATTCTACACACTTCATTGAGCTTGGCCATCTGCTCTCAACCTGATAGAGCATTTGTGGGACAAACTGAAAAGATCCCTTCAAACTTACAAATGCTGCCATCTAATCTATGGCTACACTCATCTAACTTGTCACTGTTGAATCAGCTAATGTGTGTTAAACTGTTTTTGGTGTTTACTCGCATAATCTTATAGTCCCATTTCAAACAGCCTGCTCGAGAGCACAACTCATGTCTGATTGGCTTTGTGCATCACATAACACAAGCAAAGGAGCATTCCTTTCATTCTCATTTCTCTAGTAAGAGAAGAAGATTCTCTCACGCCACTTTTTTTCTCTTGCTGGATTGTTCGTGAACATGAATACCACCTGATGTCCTCAGAAATATTTCTGGAAACACCATCAAGGAAAACCTCTCGCTCTAGGTGAAAAGCAAATCATCGTTAACGTTTACACCATTTAATAAAATATGAAAACATAAATATGAAATGACTAATAAACGATATAAAAACAGTAACAAATGTGTTTCATCACTAAGGGCCGGTTCTACCAACCTCGGATAAATCCTCAGATAGAATAAGTACTGGAATAAAGCTCAAATAAGTCAAAACGGTGTTCTACCATCCTCAGATAGGATAAATCCTCAGACAAACAACATCAGAATAAACTAAAGATATCCTGATAAAGTTATACGGTCCTCTAGAGGTCGGATAGCCACTTTATTCTTCGGATAGTGAATCGTTTCGCTCAAATTTACGAGCGTTAATGGCGGTACTTCCGGTCCACATCGATTTGAAAATGCCTTCAAAACCATAGTATTTCGTGTTATACGTGTATAATTTCCATTTTAAACTACGACGGTAGGAATAAGTTTTAGGGTGCAAGTAAACAGCAGATTAAATGTAGATTACCTGTCTGGATTTCATTTTCAATGATTGACAACATAGCCCCCAAAAGGAGAAACGAAACGGAAGTTTTGCGTCTCTGAGGTCTGATTTCTCCAACTGAATTTGTTTTTTGCATTTGTTTTTTCTGCCGTACCGCATTTTAACGATAACACTGACTTTTGTTTTTTTTCCACGATAGAGGGCTTTATCTTATCATTGTAGGCTATGCACTGACTGGAATGAATACTTTTGTTTTTTCACGGAAGCACTAAATATCAATCTGACCAATCACAGTGCGCCTTACATTGCTTGTGCTCTATACTTCAGATAAAGTTATCCGAGGGATAAAAAATGTTGGTAGAACGCAACTTAAGCGGTATATCGGGTTTAAGTTTAAACCTTGGATAGCTATCTGAGGATTTATCCGAGGTTGGTAGAACCGGCCCTAAGCCGAAAAAATTATTTTGGTCATTTGATCAGGTTTAAAATAAAAGGCAATTAAATAATCAAACACAATTACAGTGGAGGACCTCAAATCCGGAAACCACAAATCCAGATGTCAGTATTTTAACTGTATAATTGTGAAAACTTTTATTTTAAAAAAAGTTTATAATAATCGTCAACAGAAATGATTTAATCACTTATAAACAGATGTGTAAGTATATCTGGAAAACCACGAATCCAGAAAATTTCTGGTCCCATTCATTCCGGATTTGGGGTCCTCTACTGTAATAATAGAAAAACACATGTGATAACTGCTAGCATTTATTAATTATTTTTCTACCAACCTGTAAGCAACGGTTCCACGCATGAATAAGTTCCAAACCATGCTTGTTTGCACATAACACAAGCAACAGTGTCAAGTTAGAGTGAGAAAGAATTTAGAGGAATTAGAACATGATCAGCTAAAAGTGAACGCACTCATTAGTGATAATGCCTCTAGTAAAGTGGTCATTCAGTATAGAGGGTGGGCATAAATCACTGGTACCATAAAAAACGTTCATAAAAAAATAGCTAGTAAAGCTATCTCTACATGGTTTGTAACATTGAATACAGAACTCTCAAATTTTTTAGCTTCCATTAACGTGACTGATCCCAACAAGCAAAATGGCGACTCCCAAGCAGAAAGCGATGTTTGTGCTATGGTTATGGGAATTAATATCTCTGATTACATTACTATTTGGATTATGGGGAAGACCCACCTGATAAAAGATTGGCTCAAATGGTTTCAAACAACAGGAAGTATGTTGCACTAGATGGGCATGGAAAGACCGTCGACATTGACCCCAAGAGCTGCAAAAATTACAAACCGTTCACCTGTAGCCCAGTGAATTCAACATGTCGTGCATGTTTGGAAATGAACATTCCAAGGAGCACCATCTGTGATGTTTTGCATACTCATTCACAGCTGTACCCTTATAAAATTCGCATTATTCATGAACTGGAAAAGGACTAAAAGCCATGACGTTTTACATTTGATGTGTGCACTGGAGCATATGTATTGAAGATGTCGATGAACTTTTACTTTCTCATTCAGATGATCTTTCTAATGAAGATATTGTGATGGTAGGGGAGGAAGTTTTAGGAAAAGAGGTCTGCTGATGAAGATGAGGGAGTGCCACTCAAAGCACTGACACGAGCAATGCTTTCTGATGCTTTTAAAGATTTAGAAGCTGCTATGGCTATTTTTCAAGAAAATGATCCCAACTCTAACGCAGTTTTCGTGTAAATAGAGGAATAAGAAATTTGCATCAGTGCTACAGACAATTATACACCGAAAAAAGTCAAGTTTCTGTTCAAACATCTCTTAACTAGTTTGTTTTTTTTTTAAATAAAGATTACAAAATAAGCTTCTTGGATCTATTTACTTGCATATACAGACATAAACATGTATTTGCATTAGTATACATGTGCTTCTCTATTTTTGGTCAGATGAATATTCAAGCACAATATTTTATAAACACATGTACTGTTATAGGAAATTATGTTTCGACTTACATCGTTTTGACTTACATCACACTTTCAAGGAACCAATTAGTGGTGTAAGTCGAGGTCTTACTGTATACGAAATTTTTAAACAAGTTTCAGCAGTAAATGATAACAAGAAATAAATTTACTTACAACGTATGCCATAGATCATAAGAGGATCAAGTTGTTTCTTTCCATGTTTACCAAGGCCTGATATGTTTGAACAAGCTTGTGTTTCACGATCAAATAAATAGTCGAGAAGGGTTAAGGCCATTTTTTCAGGAGTATGGCAAGTTCTATTTATGTTGGTGAGATCACTATTTGGAATAATATTAAGATTAGTAAAAATATTTAAATGCTAACAAAATTGTTGATTTTAAACTTCTGGACACATACGCTGGAGAAACATGACATCGTACTCTTGTTTCAGTATTACTTTTATCTCCTAGCCAGGAACCATTAGGATAGTCCTCTAGTTAAAATGGAAATAAATACAATCAATACAATGAATATGTAAGGCTACCATAATATCATATTTGCATTAATCTATTTACCTTCTGAATTTAAAGTAATTAATGTTACATTAGGTCCTATGTGAGGTATAGGTAATTGAGACGATGAACCTGAATAGGAAAAATAATGTTTTAAACTATACTTAGAAAACCATTCCTTCTTAAGATTTCCAATGTTTAATTTGGGTTTTACAAATGCATGCAGGAAAATTTTTAAATATAGGTAGAATGTGATTAGTAAAAATAAATAATCTACGAGTGATTTGTACTCTATAAATGGGTAATATTGATTTATTATAGAATACAAAGTATAGTAACTCTACAGTCTACGTGTAATTAGCAGCAGCATGTAAAATTTAAATAAAGTGTATACAGGGTGATTCAAAACTCAACGTAAAAACTTTCAGGAGAGGTAGTATGGGTGATTCTAAGCAAAAAAGTTCATGTGAACGTGGATCCGAATTTCAACGATAACAGAGATGATGAACAGAAATAAAAATGCCGCCACCAAGATCAACAAGTTAATAACTCAGGTTCTATAACATCTAGAATGATGAATTTGGAAAATAATAGGGTACATACACCTGTGTATATATTAAAATTTGATCGAATTCCAACCAGCAGTTTCCGAGTTACGCATTCGACATGTAACAGGTGCTCATTTTGAGTACCGTAGTTTACGGTAAATAGGCCGCAGCAATGGTTAGGCCGCAGTGCTAAAATTCAAACTTTTCAGGGGAAAAAAGATAGTTTGCCCCCCCCCCCCGTTTGGGTAAAAAAAAATAAAAAAATCTATATAGTAATTAATAACCATCTGCTTAATTTATTTTAATAATTAATTCGGTAATATTCCCAATTTTCCGGGGCTGACGTCATATTCGCGAGTGAAACGAGGGCAATGCTGTCAAGCAGAGTCGAGCCATAGCCCTAATATGTTGTGGCAGGGAGGCGGGGGGTATGTATTGTGGTGCTTTATCATTTTAATAAAATAAATATTCATGGATGCTTATCTCATCTTATAAATTATTTTGAGACAAATAATTATACAGCAAAATTAAAATGTTGTGCTTAATAACACTGCTGTAACTGCAATTCTTTGGCGACAATCGATTTTGCTTCCAGCTTGCCGCCATGTATTTTTTGGGTGCTCCTTTCCGCTAAAGCCACCACTTCCAAAAAATGCTTGCACACAAACAAAGAGTATCCACGTAAACTTCATATGGTTCCCTTGTTAGTCAAATTGTTATATTGCAACAATGCATATGCTAGTGCCGCACTGAGAGTGAAAGATGATCAAAATGGGAAAGAACCTACTAATGTGCAGTGCTTTGGTGAATGGTGAAAAAATTCAAGGTAACTGGATCTTTGGCAACATGTGCTCCTGCACCAGAGACAATTTCACCAATGCAGGGTTCTTCCCAGGCCCTTTTGGACAGCTGATTTTGGCGACCGCCCGGCTGAATACACAAAAAACTGCACACCACATGCATAATATTTTATTTGCTTTTAATTTTTGTCCGCCCGGCTATTTTATCATTCCACCCATCTGATAAAATTTTCTCGGGAGAACACTGCAATGTAAAATGTAAGCGATTGTGACGTCATTCACAAATGCAGACTCCAGTGCTTGCCAAACTGGAATCCCGTACGGGAGAGTATGGAAATTACCAAGACAGACTCTGAAGAGATACCATTTCAAATTGTAAAGGCACCACAAACTGCAATCTGACAATTTTGTTAAATGTCAGGAATTTGCAGCATGTTTTTTTTTTTTGCCTAATATAAATATAAATGAAAACTGGCTGCTAATCATAATCAATTTATGGACAGATGAGGCACACTTTTCCCTCACCAGAGTCTTAAATTATTTTATGGAATAGGATTTTCCTATGTCTTTTTATTTGCAATTCACTGCATCCACAATTTCTGGCATTATCTTTTTGTCTGATCTCTAAGTGTGTTTATTCACTTGATATGGCAATATGGCACTACTGGAATACAACTAAAACAAAATATGAAACTTTACAAGTTGCTGATTCAAATTAAAAAAGGATCATTTCTATCATGTTCGGTTTTTATAAATTAATTTTCAAACAGTGTCAAGAATTTTAAGTACACCCTGTATTCTTACTAAACAAGTTTTAAAAGTTTAACATTCATAACATTTGCAGTTCCAGTTAGCAACTTTTTTTATCTGCCTCTTTGCATGTTTTGTGACTGTACAGGGTGAACTACAACAATTGGGAGAAACTCTCACAAGAAAAGTAACAAAAAAGTTCACATGGAAATAGTTTTCATGGAAAAGGAAATACAGTAATTGTATGCACAACATTATGCCACCAAAACAACCAACAATGTTATTTTCTGTTGCAGAGTTACTTCTGAATGCTCATCGTGCAGCGGAGATACAATGGCCAGTATTCATATCAGGAGAAGCACATGGAAATGATCGAACAAGTGAGGCAATCCATGATGGGACGTGTGAACGCTTGCATTGCCACTTTGAATATCTTTTGTAAAATGGTGATACAATTACTGCCTTAATAATGTCATATTTTGTACTAATTGCTGTATTACAGACAAATTTCCAAACATATGTTTACATGAGGTTTTTTGTTCTTTTTCTTGTCAGCAATCACCTTCTAAAGGCTGTCTCTATTGTTTTAGTTCAGCCTACATAATCTGTCTTGTCTTAAAGCTCTTGACCTTTTATCATTTTCTAAATTTGAAGGCAGACCATCAATAACTGCACCTGATTTGTTTCGTATAAAAGTACACGAGCCAATTCCCGCCTCTTGTAGTTGTGAAGACATTTGTTCGATTTTTCCTTCCACCTGTTGACATCGCTTGTTAACATTTTCTAATTTCTTTTCTATTTGTTTAAGACGCTCACAAAGGGCATTGTGAATATCCATTATAATAGCCTGAAAAGAAGATAAATTGCAGACTTTCAAAAAATGTTTACTTAAAAAAAAAGTTATATCACAATTCCAAAAATATTAATTACTTAATCTCACTTTTAAATTTAGGTGAACATCTTCCTTGTCAATTTTCATGCGTTTCGCTGATGGTGGTCCATCTTCCTGATCTTCGCATGACGCATCTTTCTGATCAAGTTCAGAGCTATTACTGTCCTCATTGCGGTATTCAGATATAACAAGATCACTGTTCAGTGCTATAATATGAGGGCCATCTGTTCCATCACTGACAACAAGAACTTTCTCTGTCCCATCTTCAACTATTGGAATATAAATTGTTATATTTATGATAGAATAAACATTCTTAAAGATCTAATTTATCTTGAGATAAAAAAAAATACCGGTACCATAAAAATAAGTGAAAATCATCAAATGTTTAAAAGTTCTAATGACTTGTTTATAATTTTCATTAAAAGATTTGATTTCATATTATGTGTATATGTGAATGACTTATTCTAGAATTGTAATATACAAATAGGTCCAAAATCAAAATATGCAAATAGATGTAAAATATATTGTGATCAAATGATTAAAGATATATTTTAGCAGCCAACCCAAAAGTAATGGAAGTACAGGTGCAAGTTATTTATTATTTTGCAGAACATAACAAAAGATGCAGCAAGTTAGATTTGAAGATGTCATATCCCATTTCTTCTCACTCATTCATTGTTAGGAGCTTTAGCATAAAAGCTACTTATAAGAATGTGCCCTTGGTCTACATCTATCCGTCCGTCCGTCCGTTGTTTACACAATAACTTGAAAACAGATTAACTTTTTCAAATTCTGTTTTCAGAAATATGACTATCAAAGTCTTAACTCGGCCGTATCATCTTTTCAGAATTTTTCGTGGACCCCTTCACATCGAATTCATGTGCTAAAACAGCGAGTGTAAAGAATACCAAGATAATGGCATGTCATATAACAATCGATTTATCAAGAAGGAATACATTGTGACTTTCTGTTCATCTTTTAAGCATTACTGATATCGGCACATGCACTTGAAATCTCTTTGTCGACGCACGATTGCTCAAGTGCTCATAATCTATATTATTCAGTAGCGAAAGAATGGAGCTACTTATTGGTTTTATAATGTCTTAACTGTGTACCCCTTCATAATTTCTACATTTTTTGAGGTAGAAGGTTGAAATTCGGAATGTAGCTTCCTATGGGCATGTCCATCTGCACTATTCAGTTTGGCTTTGAATAGTGCAGATGGACATGCCCATAGGAATGGTACATTGGGGTCGGAATTACGGGGATGGGATTCAGAGAGAAGAACATAGCTGTGCCAGTTAGGTACGTAAAGGCGTGAAATTCAGTATCCAGATTCCTCTAGGGAAGATCTACATTACTATGAAGTTTAGGTGCAGGTGTTTGGGGTCGGATTTGCAGGTGTGATAGTCACGTGGTCTTTAGAACTATGCCAACATATAGCTTGTGATATATCATACGTTCGGAAATGATGAGAAAGAAAAGGAAATACGAGCTTTTTTAAATTTTCTACATATTACGTTCGAGAAAATTAATTTTTGATTAAAAAACTTGGGGAGAGGTAAAAAGTGTAGATAAAGGGATAAAAATAGATGACTTCAGGATCTGCTATTTGCCCTACTCGGGGGGAGGGAGAGGGGAGATTAATTTTTTTAATAAATGTGTAAATGTATTTCTACTTCACTGCTTAAGCTCCTCCTTGGAATGTTTACAAGATTTTATTGTTATTTTATTTGTACATTCATTGCCATAATTAGCATTACCCTTTCTATTTATTCAGTCATTTCATAGGTCATGGCAGCTATTTTATTTCTTCTCAACATGTGGTAACACAGCACAAATAGTGTATACAGTAAACAACCATTTTTGCTTGGTATTGAAGAAACAGACATGGGAAATCTGTAAGAGAAACAACCACTTGACTAACACAACCAACGACCAACATTTGCGATCCCCTATGTATCTAAACCTATATCAAAAAACTGTAACAACCATTTACATAACCAATCGGTTTTAACCTAACTCCCAATTACATTATTACAGCATTCTCTTTAATCAATTAATCATGGAAGAGATATAAAAATGCAGCTACTGGTTCTCTCGACATATGTAAAGAATTTGTTTTTTTAATTATGTAATTGATTTGTAATTTTATATTGAACCTGTATATACTGGCACCCGAGCTTAACTATGACTTTTGCTTGGTTGCGTGGGTGGTCGTTTAGGCAGGTTTCACTGTATATTTGAAAACCTGCCCAACTACATAGTCTTTTAACGTTGAACAAAACAGCACGAAATATTAATTAATATTTGGTAGCTCCACATTTTGCCTTGATTGTTTTCATCCTTCATAGCATTAAATATCACCATTAGATAATGTCTGGATTAAGAAGCCAACTTTGAAACGAGGAAAAACCATTACCAAAAATAACTACATGTATACCAAAATATACAGGGTAGTTATTATTTTCTTAAAAATTTATAAATATGAAATTCAAAAACATGCAAGAAATTTAAGATGCAAGTTAAAAAAAAAAATAAAAAAAAATAAACTAAAAATTTGTTGGACAAACTCCATATATAGATTCTATACATAAATATAAGATAGAAATGTAAAATTAAAACGTGTCAAACATGAGTCGTGTAAGAGATATGTCACTTTAAAGTAAAAACTTTGCTAGTGTAATCATGCAATGACATCATCCTTTAGAAGTGTTGTAACTGGCTGGACTTTGATCGCCGGCAGCTGGTGACATAGCATCAAGTGAGGCTTGTCATGCGTTGTCAAGTTATTTGTAGAAATGGTGGGTTTAACAAATGCTCAGATGGCTGATTTGCACATGGTGTATGGAGCTGCTAATGGAAACACAAGAGAAACAGCAATGCTTTACAGACAGTGGTTTCCTAACAGAAAAACCACCTAACATGGGACCACTAAACATTTACAAGTTTCGACCAAAAAGCAGTTTCAATGTCCCAAACCAGAAAACATTTACAAGTTTAGACCGACATTTGACAGAAACTGGGACTTTCGGTGTTAGAAGACAAGATGCCTGGTAGGAGAAGACTGTGTGCACTTCCGATGTAGAAGAAGAGATCCTACTCAAAACCTGGATTTACTCAAATTTGCTTCGAATTTGAGATACATGTTTATTTGACATTCCTATCATATATTTACGAGGCAGATCAATAAGTCGGTTCCACGAATTTTTTCACACCAATTTATTGATTAAACAAGATGACATTAGGTGTGAGGAGTAGCAGTTCATTGCTTGTTTTTCTATATATCCACCACCGACGGCAATACATTTTCCCTACCAATTTGGATATGCCAGCTGCATAAAATGTTGTTGGTTGCTGGTGTAACCACTGCCACACAACATATTGCACTTCATGATCAGACGAGAAGTGCTGGACAGCCAATGCCTTCTTCATCAGGCTGATGAGGTGATAATCCGAGGGTGCCAGATCTGAACTGTGTGGCGGAGGGTCCATGATTTCCCAGCCGGACCTAGCAATTTTTTTCCTTGACTGCCATGGCGACGCGTGGCCTTGTGTTGTTGTGAAGGGGGCGGACATGGTCAGTCTGTCACTTATCACGCAAGGCACAGCGTAACATGGTAAGCGTGGCAGTGTAGGATATTGCGTTGATTGTTCCACATGCTGTGCAGCAGTGGTTACACCAGCAGCCGATGACATTTTATGCATAGTCATCGGTGGTGGATAAATAGAAAAATAAGTAATGAACTGCTACTCTGCACACCTAATGTTGTCTTGTTTGACCAATAAATTGGTGTGAAAAAAATTCGTGGAACTGACTTATTGATTTGCCCTCGTATGAGGTTTGTCTAACGAATTGTTAAACACGCTGTGCATATATATATATATATATA
>JAHWFO010098624.1:3135698-3150900 GCA_023313115.1 Rhysida immarginata | reverse complement strand
CCCAGATATTAGCTGACTGGAACCAAATCAACCCTGCACTTTTATGACATGTATTGTCAATTTCAAGTTCTATTAAATCCCACAATTCCGAGATAAAATATGCAAATTCAAAGAAATATCTACATATACTTTATGAATGTCCACAAAAAGCATGCCACTGGAGAGGCCCCACATACAATAGAGGATCTGGTGCTGATTGCTTCCCACGGGTTTTCTAGCAACATGGTGCTTTGAATGGCTATGGTGATTTTCCTCTTTATATTTTCCAGATCTGTCAGTCTTTAGCCATAGACAACGCCCTTGAAATGACCCCACCATCTGAATGCAGCATTTTAACGACAATTGATGCAACTGAGAATGATCCATACCATAGCCCCCAGCTCCCCAAATCTGATCCCAACAGATTTCTTTCTGTGGGGTCATATCAAGGGCAATGCCTATGTCAAAGACAATGGACCTGGACGATTTAAAGGGGAAAATCACTGCAGCCATTCAAAGCATCATGTCAGAATTGCTAGAAAACGCATGGGAAGCAATATCCACCATATATTAACTTTGTGTTAGGCGTACCAGTACACGGATTGAAATTTAAGAGACATAATGAGTCTGAGAATATTTTTGTAAAATGCCAATGCAATCAAGCAATAAAAACCAGAGTTATAAGCAAAAAAATACCATCATACATTTGTACATACTCTGTAATATTCGTACAGTAGGTTACATTTGATAATTTATAGAAGCTTTTGTATACCCATCTTAGTAATAATAATTTAACAACAAACATTTCATAAATAAATCCATCATGTATTGCTGAAGAAGGAGATCACTTAAGTCACATCTCCCAAAAAAGATTCAAAAGATCTGAAATACACTGTAGCATTAAAAATTTACAACTAATCAAGCCATACTAACAAATCAAATAATATACATTGAATTCATTAATTAATCAAAGAAATTCAAGATCCATTTTGATGTAATCTGAAGATGATAAAAGTTAAAATGCAACTATAATATATATGCTGTTCATTAAATGTTGCTTTTGAAGTAATTTTATTCCGCTAATGTAGTAATCCTGTTTTACACCTAACTAAATATTACATACCGGTAATTGAAAGATTAGTCCAATTTGATTTACCTTGATCAATTTTTGTCACATGAAGTTGAACAGCATTCATAAACTCAGAAGAATTAATTTCGAGTTTTTCATCACTCATATTACAAAGCTATAAATAGAAAAAAAAAAGTAAACTAAAGGTTTATCATAAAATTTAATATTTAGCAGCATTCAAATCTAAACACAATATATTCACAACATACTAAGAGCAGTTTACTCAGATTTTAAATAATATTGTAATGAATGAGGGAATTTTTTCTTTTAATTTCTATTACCTTTGCTTAGTTTTAATATTTAAATCAGCAATTAAAAATTGTTTTATATGTATGTAATTTATTAGAATCATTATTCTCAAAAAATCAATGCTGTAAATATTTTTTATTCATAATTCAGGGCTTTTGTTCATTAATTAGTCTCTCTGAAATTTGAAATAAAAAATAAATAATAATATTAAAATCAAATAAGATAGTGAAATCTACCAATATTCAATAAAAACTTCATAAGCAGAAGAAAGCTAATGAAACTCTGCTGCTATAATGCAAGATATACGAGAATTATCTTCATAGCACCATTTGCACATATCTTAATTACTATTAAAAAAAGCTTAAATTTATAGCTAATTTATAATTGAGAAACGTCCAAGTATTTTCCTCAAAACAATCGATATGCATCCCTTGTTTTACATTTACAGAGTATGAAACTTTGTTACAGTGTGTGGCTTGGCTAAAAACTGGCATAGAATTCTGGACTAAGGACTGTTATATAAGCTTTCAGCGATGTAAATGAATCAAATGGATGCAGGTGTCTTCCATGCTCATCTTTGGAAAACATCCCACGATTTCTTCTAAAAATTTATATATGCTTATATGCTTCTTTAAACTTTTTTTCTTCAGCAAAATTGCTATAAATAATTTTATTCAACTATCATTGACTGTACTCTATGAAAGATTTTCTATAAAACGGCACCATAAGTTCCTGAAGTTTTCAACAGACAAAAATGCCAAGACAGCCCTTATACATCTTATGTTTGTGTCACATACAGTATACCTCAATTTTAATTTTTCTAAGAACTGATATGCAAGTCAGATCTATTCCAATCAGTGATGGAATTAAAAGAAGCATTAAAAATCTTTATCAGAAAATAGTTTGTTTTGTTTCAAGGTAATTTTATTAATTAGACTATCTGAGAATTTCTCTCTTCACAGAGATCAATAAAATAAAAACAATGTAATCAAGATTATTGGTTTGAGGATGCAACAAAAAACCAGTCGAGAATGCATTATCCTCGATTACCATAACGAAGTTTATTAAAAGCATCGTTACTGTATTCACGAAGTCTGTCTTTACATCGCCAATTTTTTCTAATTTTTTGCATTTGACTTCAGATTCAGATAGAGCCCAAGAAGTAAATAAAAATTTTATATATTCAGGAACATGGCCTAACTGACGGTTAAACAATTATTTTGGCTTGCTCAAGAGACAAAATGTTTAACCAGCATTTCAGCCATGTTCCCGAATAGATAGGACATATGTGCCTCTTATCACTTATACTTACTTTTCCATGCTCTAACAGATTCTGAAGTCAAAATCAAATATTTCGAAAAAAAAGAAATGGCAACAGAACAGCCTACTTTGCAAATCCAGTCTTTTTTTATTATTTGTTTTTTTTTTAATACAAATGGAATGCATTTCACAAGTGGACCCTCATCAGCCATAACAAGGAATGAAAGAACAGATATGTAGCACATAATCAAAGGTTTTGGTTAGGTGTTAACAATTAAGATTTTCTGAAATTTGAAAATTTAAACTATCCAATAACTAAGCATTTCGTCAATCATTTGTTACGATTGGTGAAAGTCAAAATGGGGATTGTCTTGAGTGGCTATCAGTTAGCAGGAAAAAAAAAATGAAATAACCCATCCATTGTTGCATTGTAGATAACGTGATGTCCCCAATGTTTTCAAAATAGAAAATTTTCGACAAATTCTTTACTTTGACTAATATACATATCATTATGCGTTTATTTTATAATGGTTGAATATGTTATTTTTATTTGTCATTTCTGATCTTTTGGCTTTTTTTTTATTTATTTTAAAAATTGTTAATTGTAAATACATACACAGCAGGTGCAAATGTCATTCACCTTCAGCTCATCGTTCTGATGCGCTAACCAAATGTGTTACTGCGAACATGGAAGCATTTCGCTGTCTACATGTCCTTTGGGCTGGTTAGAGCATTTCCCTGGTTTGCAGGTTGAGACCATCTTTCCTGAGACATAATGATCGTGAGGGTTTAATAAAATGAGATCTATAAGGAAAGATCATCCCAACCTGCAAACTATGTAACCACTCTAACCAGCCCAAGGATATGTAGATAGCGAAATGCTTCTATGTCCGCAGTGACGCACTTGGTTAGCGCATCAGCACAATGAGCTGACGGTTCCCGGTGTGAATCCAGGCTGTGGAATTTTCTTACCTATTTTCATTAATAATTTAAATATCTGAGATGTGGTATAGCATAAAACCCTCATTTGACCATTCTTGAATTATTCTTAAAGCATTAATTACATAATCCCTAGAAATCACCATATTAAACACGAATCTTTTTTTTCTTTTTTCTAATAGCAGTAGAGCTATTGATATCTTTATATTTTTTTGAAAATTCCATAATCAAATAATTAATCAAACGAATATTCAAGAACAACAGATTGGAAAATGGCCTTAGGATTTATGCCAACCTTCCAAATTTAGTAAATAATAAATGGGAATAGAAAGGAAAATTCCACAGCCTGGAATTAAACTTGGGAATTGCAATTATCTTGATCTGATTCCTTACTAAGGAGTTTTCTTTCCTATTTTCAAATATTCAGGCATCAGCAATGAATGAAACACACTTTGGCATTTTGCCGGGTAAAAAAAAAAAAAAATCTCAGGTGAAGATAAGTCAGGTTGAACAAAACATATCATGCGAACATAGGCCTTATTCCAATTAAGTTTCTATTTCACTTTTTTACAGATGCAAGAGATCAAAGTTTGAAAGTGTAATAGCCAATCCATATATGTAGTTACCAGTAAAACTGCAAAATACAGTCCATTAACAATTGGCAATCACTTGTTTGTTGACTCTGATACACATGAACAGTTACCGTAACATATAATTGATGCGGCCACTCAAATTCATAACAACAATGCCGTAGTTCGTTTATGATTCGTAAGTGTCGTGCTTGTATTCAGGCTTAAAGGCACATTTTTTATGACTTATTATGCTAAATAGTATGTTCTCTTATGCTTTTCAATTAACTATAAATTATAAGTCATAACATGTATTTTGTCTACTTATTTGCTACTACACATTCAAAACTTTGATCTGTTGCAATTCTGTACAAATTCTGTTGTACAATTTTGTTGCAATTCTGTACCCTAATTACTGGGTTGAAAAGAAGGTTCCCAAACAATCATTCTAAATACGAATCCGATTGTAAGCACATGCAATGACGTCTAATCGAATCGTTGTTTCCTTGTGCAGCTGGAGACACTAGATACACTTTGAAAGGTCACCCTGCATCAAAGCTCATGGTTTGTGTCTGGTGAGATGTGAGGAGAGTGATTCACTGGGAAATGTTGCCACACAATCAGACCAACAGCCCAGGTATACTGTGAACAACTGCAACGTTTGGCAGACGCAAGTGCAGAAAAGCATTCTGAAATGACTGATGTCATCTTTATTCACAACAACATGCAGCCCATGTTGTAAACATGACCAGTCAAACTTCTGGAGCTGGAATGGGAAGTTCTCCCTCACCCATCATACCTGACCTTGCACCTAGAGATTACCATTTATTCTGGGCACTATAAAACTTCTTGAATGACAAAAACTTCGCAACTGATACAGACCTCACAAGTGCAGTAGGCGAATTTTTTGATGGCAAACTTGCTGCATTTATAGGATCTACCCCGTCACTGGCAACAGATGTTCGATAGCAACAGTGCATACATTGCAGATTATATGTGCCTTTCGCCACATTGTTTCCACGTATTTTGTCATGAATAAACATTGTGGAGGAACTTTCTTTTCAACCAATAGAATATGACCTAAATTCATATGACATATTTTGCTCAACCTAATTCTGCCGGCAAAAGGCCAAAAAAAAATAGCCTCACCATGAATTACCCAGTATATAGACATAAAATTAAATATGCTCAGTTGGGTCCTCAAACTGTGTTTGTCAAACAAGTTTTCCCAACGAATAGAAATAACACGATGAAATAGACAAATTTAGTCTTAATATCCGATTCTTGCATCACAGGAATCCAATACAAATCTGCTTTTCTACAATACTTTAATTTAACATGGTATATGCGTATTTCAGCCAAAATGCAACATCTTTTAGCATGACTAAAAAATTAGAACTGGTAGAGGTAAAAGTAATAACATGGAAGCCAATGAGAATAAAGGTTATTTTAAATGTTCAATTATTTCTAACCAACTGGAAAGATTGGTGGACCCAAGATCCTAGTTCATAAGGTAATTGGATGGTCTTGTATTAATCTCAACCAATTCCAGGAAATTTAAAAATCTATTATCCCAGAACATATGTATTACTTCGAATTTTTTAGGGTCAGCATTATATACTGTTTTGTGAATTTAGTTATTTTTGATATATTTTTATACTGCAGGTATTCTTTGATTCTCATTGTAGATTCTTGTGATATTACTGATATCCATAATTTACAAAGTAAATATAGTCAGTCTATTAAATCTTGGCGGCTGACTCTGGTAAATCTTAATCTATGTAGGCTTTGACTTCTCATTATTTCTGCTTTGATCTAATTCGCTAATTGTAAAAAAACGGGCTCTGGCAGTTGGGAGGCTAGGTGCAAATGTGATTGGCTGAATTTGAACCATGACGTTTATCGCTCAAACAAGGTCATCTGCCAACGTATAATAGATGTATTGTAGGTGTTTTTATCTCCTTTGTTATCAGATTTTTGATTCGATGGGAAATTCAATTTATCTTTGAATTATTACACAAAAAATATCTGTAAATAAATTTCTATAACTTATTTATAAATTATTAAAAAAAAGTTTTAGGTTACAAGGGGCATTCAAATTTGAACTGGATTTTATTTTTGGTAAATTTCATTGTTGTAAAAATCTAAACTTTCATTGTTGGGATAGCAACTACAGCCTGTCATGCAAATGCAGCACCACTCATCCGGTTGCCATGACAACCGATTGTTTGTTTAAACAAAATGGTGGACAGTGATGTGTGTCAACCAAAATGGAACAACAAATAATCATCAAGGAGGTGTGAAAGCATCTGAAATTCATCAGAGGCTTCAAAGACAGTTCACTGAGTCATGTTTGTCTCGATCATCCATCTTTGCTTGGTGCCAAAAGTTTGAATGAGGGAGAGAATCCACCGGCAATGAACCTCATAAGCCAAGGCCAGCAACTGCTGTCAATGATGGCGTCATTGCACGAACAAATGAGCTGATAAAGGAAAATAGGTAAATTCATGTCCGAGAATTAGCTTCAATACTGAACTGGCAGTGTGGAGATCATCATCCACAATAAGCTGAAATTCAACAAGATGTGTGCCAGATGGGTCCCCAAGCAACTCTCCAAGGATCACAAAACCAACCTGATGGAAATCTGTTCCACACTGCTGCAGCGATACGACAGGAAAGATGACATCTCCCTAAGGCGTGTTGTGACCACTGACGAGACATGGATTCATCACCATACTCCTGAAAGCAAGCGTGCAAGCATGGAGTGGCGACACACTGACTCACAACGACCCAAGAAATTAAAGATAACCTTGTCGGCAACGAAAGTGATGGCGACTATATTCTGGGACATTAAGGGCATCATTCATGTCGATTTTCTGGGAGAACGTCGAACCATAAATGCACCCTACTACAGTGATATTTTGAGGACGTCCCTGAAGCCGGCACGAAGGAAAAAGTGACCAGGACTCCTTACCAGTGGTGTTTGTTTTCTGCAAGACAATGCTAGACCACACAGAAAACTGACTACAGAATTCAAATGAGACATCTAGAACATCCTCCATACAGCCCGGATCTCTCCCCTTCCAACTATCACCCCTTTTGGACCATCAGAGAGTTCTTGACAGGGCAGAGGTTCGGCTTCAATGAGGAAGTGAAAAAGGCTGTCCTGACGTGGTTTCGACCGGTATCCAGATGCTCCCAGAACACTGGAAAAAATGTGTAGAGAAGCAAGGAGAGTTCTTTGAGATATAACTAGTGTGTGCGTATGTGTGTGTGAGTGTGTGTGAGAAATCTAAACCCCCTCTCCCTCGTATTTCTAGTCACATTATTAATATTTCTATCATAAAGCGAGGTTTAACATCCCATGTAACAAAATATGGCCCAATACATTTAATAGGCATATAACAACATATAGTCAATTCATTAATGCCAAAAAACTCATCAGTAAGTAATCACATCAGATTTATTATTTAATGTAGTAACTTCAATTTTAAGTAAATAACCCTCCTGCTTGCCTAGTCCAGGGCACCATAAAGCAATCTTGATATATAGTGAAAATTTGAAGAATTCGTTGCTTTATATAGCAAAAGGAAAAAACTCATGTAAAATAGCTTTGGGACTCATAATTCCATCGTCACATGAAGAACATAATGCATAAAAAATATAACATTATAAGACCTTTCATCTCAGAGAATTTTCTTTATCCTGTCTAAAACACCAATTCTATCCACATATGAATTGTCTCATCATTAGCAAGGAAATTTTTTGATATATGTGCATTTTAGTATACCAAGGCTCATACTAATTCAGGATCCGTTAATACTTGCAGAAAATAAAGATAAAACTTAATGAAATGTTAGCACACTAGCAGCTTATACTTTTGGTATAGTTTCTTATGCACATTAAGAGTTATTTGTCTCTAAAGAGTTGGTTATCCGGATCGCTACACTGTAAGCTGACATCTTAAGCCCGAGTTCTATGGAGTAGCGGGTTTAAGATGTCAGCTTGGTGTAGTGGTCTGGATAACCAACTTTTTATCGACGGATAACTCTGAATTTACGTAATAAATTATACAGAAAATATATGGTGCTGTGCTAGTGTGTTAACATTTCGTTAAGTTTTATCTTTATTTTCCATAAGTATTAACGAATCCTGAATTAGCATGAGCTTTGGTATACTAAAATACACATACACCAATTTTATTTTACCATAATCAATGTTTACATAGAATTATAACAAAAGCACAATTTCTTATTAAACATGCCTTTAAATTGTTAAAGCTCCTCGAAACGTTGAGTTAGAAATTTCTATAGGGTTATTTTTGGAAAAAAATAACCACATGTAATTCAGCTCAAATTTACATTTTAATTGTATTATAGGCTTATTATGATATAGGTCCCATTTCTCTATTGCCAAGAGCACATAAGGAATATTTAACATTCACTACTGCTATTCACGTTTTTTCTTTAATTTATTATTATTTGTTGGATATTTTGTCTTTTATGTTAATCGGGTTCATAGTTTCGAGTTCGATTCGGTTTTACTACCAATTTTTAACAAATGCAATGCCAATAATAGGGTTAGGAATTAAACAATTTTTTTTAGCTATAGTGAGGGTAAAGGGAGTTTACTTTGTAATACTTACTTATTATTACTAAAAATTTAAGTCTCATTATAAAAGGTAAATTTGAAATAAGCTTTATTCACTCAAACAACACAATAGAATAATCGGAAATCTGTTGCGGCAGCACGATTAGGGAAAAATTGTGATCGACGATAAACCAATAAGCACATGTTCACTTTTAAATACAATCCTTTTGTATTCGATATTATAAAAATCAAATACTATTAATATCACTAATGTAATTCTCTTAAACTTGTGCCAGTGAAATTGGCTAATTTCAATTGACGAGTGATTGCTGAACTCGTTTGTATCGAAATGCGTACGTTTTTCATTGAAAAAAAAGGACAGAAATTAAGCAACTGTAATTAAAAAAAAAATAAAAAATAGAGAGAGAGAGAAAGAAAACTTAAGACAATCAAACTCAAAGAGAGAAAGAGAAATGAAAGCTATGTTAAGGAAACCGAGTATCGAGATGGTTAGCAAAATTTCAACGTGTTTTGGCAAATCTACAACTCAACCTAACAGGAAATTTAGCGATCTAACCATTTTAAGGGTCAACCACCATTCCCACGACAAGCTGCACCAATTCCGATCAAAATCACGTCAATAAAACGAGAATTGACGAATGTCATGGTTAATATTCGAGAGAACATTTACAAGAGAGGAGGGTGAAGTCGGAGTGGCGTTTGCCGCCAGCACCGTTAAATTCCGATCAAATCCCGTACCTTTCTCGGTGCCTGCGATAATGGCGTCTCTTCTCGTCTTTCGTGTGAGACTGGCTCTTCCATCAATCGACCCTCCACCGACACTCAAGCGCTCGCCCACGATATTTACGCGCTTTTGCCGTCGGATGGCAAACCTTCCTTTTGGGCGCTTAAAATAATTAGGTTTATTTTCGGATTACATTTATTGACTTTTTATATAATAACAAATGGCTATTAGACGTAAAAATCGTTCATAATATCGAAATATGGTGGTGGAGGGAACACTCATTAGAACAGCCGGGGCCCGCAGTGTTTTTTCGTTCCCATAGATGGCGCCATTTTTGACTTATTCGAATAAGGAAATTTGCGCTTCTTCAATATGAAGCGGATCATTTAAATTACTTTTGATTTATTTGTAATCGGCTTAAATCAAATTAACTAGTATTGATGAATGTGTGACTCGCCACCGCCTCGGAAATGTTGTAGAAGAAAGCGATTCCGGTAAAAGAAAAAATAAAATGTTCATTAAATTAATCGTAGAAAGGCATTTGCACAAGATAAATCATAAAAGAAAATATTTTTAACGGAGGAAAAAAAAAACATAAAATTTTACGTTTTGAAATTATAAACGCTAGCATTAAATTACGATTTTTTAATGTGCAGCTTTCGGGTTTTATTTATTTATTTATTTATTTTAATTTTTATTTTCCATATTTCACGGAACCTTATTTTACTACTTATAATAAAACTGTTAATAAATTTTATTTTTCTGAAACATAAAGTTAACTTTAAATAGTATTCATGCTACAATGACACTTGCTTGAATTATACAGGGTTTGGACAAAATAATGAACCAATGTTGACATGCGATATCGTCTGAATTCGCTTGGAAATGATGGTTAATATTCCTCTGCGTAAACCGTTAGAGCTTTTTGGGGACGCAAGATGAGGTGGACCATCGGCTCCTAATTGTTTTCCAAACGAAATCATGCTTGTCGATGTTGTTTATCCTGAATGTCTTCACGCTCGCCAAAGGCATGTTTGGAGAATATTGTCATTCTTCGGGAAACAGTGCGCCAAGGGATGGGTCCAACTGCTATAAACAAAAATTTGCTCATGGTCCTTTCCAGACTTTCTATGTTTCCACAGGATAATGAGGCTGACAGAAAAACCACGATGGCCCAAAATAAAAACCTTACTCACTTTGAAAGCTGATAATGGTTTTATTAATGAACAGATTATAATGATATCTTAACATGTTTGTATTGGCATAATGCAGAAATGTTTCCTGGCTATCTTTCCCTTCTATCACCATATTTGAGCGGTTAACGATATTGAAAACATTGGCAAAATTGGCTATGAGATTTGAGCTATCTCGAGATCTCTTCTGATGGAGTCTTTCAGGTCACAGAGTTGTTGGCCTGGTAAGATAAACCCTGCTTTTTAGATTTGGTGATAGAAGATAAAGGTAGCCATATCCAGCAGGTTATCCAATGAAAAGTGTAAATTCCATATTTGCATATTTTATGATTGGAAACATTTCTACATTATGCCAATACGAACATGTTAAAATGTCATTATAACATGTTCATTAATAAAACCGTTATCAGCTCTCAAAGTGAGTAAGTTTGGTTTTTTTTTGGAGGGGGGGCGGCTCACCTCATGGTGGGGACACGCCAACAAGGACGCCGGAAAAAAAATTTCAACTTAAAAAAAAAAAACAACTTTACCTTATCATCCCGTTTATTATGGACATTTGAACGATAGAAATATTTAAGACTTCAAATTTTAAAAAATTAATTTTATTATAACTTTAGTTATTTATTATTATTACATCTTAATATCTATGAACTAATATAACATGACATACTGTTATTTTTTTATATAAATTTATATATTTATTTTACATATATATTTATATATGTATTTCAAGGATATTTGTCCTCGTTTCTGACTTAAAATAGGATTCATCTAAAATAAATATACAGAATTAAGTAAGATCAAATATACTATCAGCTTATCACAAACTAATAAAATAATGCAATCAAAAATACTTTCGAAAAGGAAAATAAGCGTACCTTCAATGTTCGACACTCCTTATAGTTAAATGACTAATGCAAAGCAAGTTCAGATGAGTTTGGAACCACAGAATCCTGGTATTTTTATTAACGGCATATGCTACGCGATGAATTTGTGTTTAGAACCATTTTTTTATCTAATTAGCCTGGAAAGCTAATTATGATAACATCGTCCAATTATATTAATCCAGACACGACTTGTCAGTTATTGACCATTAGGAATTTCTTTATTGAAGAATTTATGAAATTATAAAATTTGCTTAAAAATTATTTATGACCCGATAAATAAATATATGAAATTATATGATAGTTACAAAATTTTTTAATGCATAATATTTCATTACATTGTCCAATTATATTGATGTATTTTAATGCAAATGAATAAGAATTAAAATTAAAACGGACGGCAAAGTAAAGTTGTTGTTTTTTTTCTTTTTTAATTATAAAATTATCATCATCCACTTGGTTATCGTTCAGTTTTACCGTCGTCCACTTGGTTTTCGTCCAGTTGTCTGTCGTCCGGATGTGACGTAAGCCCATGTAGTTTCCAACTTTAATGGAACATTCACCAAGGTTCACTGTTGAAATTGTAGCTTCTATAAACATTGTTCACACAATCGAATGATGGATAACTATTTGCATGATTCTCATTAACCAGGATCTGTGTTCATTGCACGACGAGTATCAGTGACTTGGCGATTGCATCTTGGCCATCATACTGTTAATGAGGTTAGTGAAGATGCTTATTCAGGTCTGCAATCACTGTCATTGCAGTTAATATTCTTCTTCCTAATATCGCAATCCTCTGCAATGTTATCTGTCATTTTGTTTAGTAAATGTTGTGTTTGTTGCCATGACTTTGGATACACTTAATAAATTGGAGGTTTATGTCAAGGATGCACCAACTAGATCGACACCAAAAATATTCCATTTTCCAGACATACGCAATCACGATGGCCACAAATGTCCTGATGCCCGATAGCGATAGCGGAGTGGGCCTTGTATTGCAGGCGGGCGCTTCACTTGAGGGATGCCAAATTGTCCTCTTTTTCCATTTTTGTTTGGGGAGCCCATTCAGCTTTGCTTTTGGCTTTGCAGGCGAGCACCGTCCAGCCTAGCGCCAGCTTTGATGCCTGCTAACAGGCAAATAAAATAGACAATACAAGTCCAAAATATTAGCATTTTAGCAGTACATACCATTTCTAGAGGGGCAGCAGTGATTAAAATGAGACGTGATCAACATGGGCTGTTTCCATTATTTTATCCAGTCCTGCACACAATACACAAACGCATGTTTCCAAACACCCCCTTATCGTTTTAATTAAAACACAACGACAGGTTATTTATATCGAATTAAAAAAATCGCAACTTTTCTTAATTTTATTAGAGAAAGCGAAGTTCGTTTTGTGGAAGATCGCATTAGTCTGGTGAAAGACTTCTTCGGCTGTCTTTGCTATCATTTCGGAGCTTATACTAGAAAAATTGGCAACATCCGAGACAAAGGTGATGAATTAGCTCAATTAATGATGACATATGGCGACACGGAATGCCTCCATTTTACCATGAAGTCCTCTCTACTCCAATTTGCTGCCGTCTTGGGAGCCATTCAAGACTGTAGACAAGTTAGGGTAGGAAGAATATTTGCTCACGCTCTTCTAAATTTGCCTTAAAAGCATTTGTTTGTTCGTAGATATATTAACTCATGAATATTTTACGATATTTTATTGTGAATAATATAATAAACTGCAGTCCAAAATATTTTAAAATATCCAAATATATTTGGCGATAAGACTCTAATTTATGAATAAAGAGAAGATGATACAACTAAACTGAATCATGGCAATCTTACGATTACCTTACATATAGTACGTTATTAATAACCCATTGAAAAAATTAATCAGGCTTGAAATACAGGACCAACAAAAACAAATAAATAAATTTATTGGGTTTTATAAATTTAAATATAGACAGAGTCCTCCTTAAATATAAGTGCACTCAAATAAATACGGTATAATAATAAGATTTAAAAACATTCACTGGAAATGAAGATCACAATTGTTGCCAACCCTTTATTCCCAGTGAATCGGTGTTTTAAAAATCCTTTATTATAAAATTTATTTTAGTGCCTTTATATTTAAAAAAGATTAACAATCCTCCATCAAGACTTTGTATATTATTCATTGTTTCTTGTATAAATAAAATGATATCATTCTGTAGCAGTTCAGATAATTTATGAATTCTAATTCTCGAGCAGCTATAACAGCACGAAATCGCCGTGGCAGGGATTCAATTAGCCGCTGGAAGCATTGTTCCGTGATGTTTGTTCATGCGGATACAACAGCTGCTCCCAGTTGATGCTTATTAGATGGTGGATCCATGCCTCATGGAATAACCCATTCCAGCTATTCCAAAGACGTTCGATTGGGTTCAAATCTGGGGACTGTGGTGGCCAGAGGAGTAAGTTGAATTCATTATTGTGCTCCTGGAACCATTCCATGACGATATGAGCCTTGTGACAGGGAGCATTGTCCTGCTGGAAATATCCTTCCGATGGGGGAAACACAGTAGCCATGAAGGGATGAACGTGGTTGGCAACAACGTTCAGGTAGCCTTGACCATTAAGCGTTGTTCTACAGTTATCATCGGACCAATGAATGCCAGGAAAACATTCCCTAGACCATTACAGAGCTTCCACCAGCCTGAACAGTGGAAACCAGACAGGAGGGGTCCATCGCTTCGTGCTGTTGCCTCCAAATTCTGCGTCGGCCATCTGCATGGCGCAATAGGAAACGGGATTCATCCGACCAGCAGACCTTCTTCCAGTCGTCAATGTCTAGTGTTGGTGATCACGGGCAAATTGGAGAGATTTTTTGCGGTTTTGGGTGGAGATCAAATGTACCCGGACTGGCCGTCAACTGTTATAGCCCACCCTTGCCAATATACGGCGTGTAGTGCGTTCAGAGATGTTATTCTGCGGTCCAGTGTTGTACTCCACGGTTAGTTGACGAGTCGTGACGTTTCTATTCGCACGAACGAGCATTTCCCCTTGGATCGACGAGTCGTTTGCGACCACAGGCTTATCTCTAGCTGACTGTTTTTTGGTTGTTTAACCAGTCCTGGTAAACCCTTGAAATGGTTGTTCGGGAAAAGCCTAGAAGACGTGCGGTTTTGGAAATACTCAGTCCATCTCGCCAGCCACATACTATCTTCCCGTGCTCGAAGTCGCTCAGATCCTTTGTTTTACTCATGGTGACGTTCAAACCAACTGTGTTCTCGCTTTATAATGGTACCGACTGTCACTTGACCAACTGATACGTAGTAATTGCTATGCCAAGGGATTTGCATAGTCATGGGTGTTCCTAATAAACTGGCCACTCAGTGTATTCCTGCTTTGACCTTATAAACTACTTGTAAAAAAGAGGCACTGGTAATTGGAGAATAGGGACTGACTTGATTAGCCGAATTTGAACAATGACGTTTATCGTTCAGACCGCCGCCATGGGGAAAACAAAGGATCTGAAATTTTTTGAATTTGACTGTATCAGTATGCGATGTTAAAAGTTTGCCTACACATTATTAGGCGCTTTAGCTTAAATCTACTTATAAGAATGCATGCTTGGTCTCGGGGTGGTCGTGACCTGGTTGTCTTGCTGGTCAGTTCGCGGGGGGGG
>JAHWFO010098624.1:3084753-3135598 GCA_023313115.1 Rhysida immarginata | reverse complement strand
CCCCCCCCCCCCCCCCCCCCCCCCCCCCCCCCCCCCCCCCCCCACACAGCGGTGATCTATCCTCTGACTACCCCTGATGGTTCCTTTCACAGATGCCGTCATTCTCCCGGTGCCGTTTATTAGCTGTGATGAAAGAAAGACGTGTACTTCATTCAACTAACGTTACTTTCTTAGGCTATTATACCTTAGAAGGAAGCATGGTACGATTAAAAGATGAGCAGAGATCTGAAATTTATGTAACTCCAAGCCTACGAAATTTATTCGGAGGTGCATGTAATTGGCCAACAAGGACAGCAACTGATTTGACAGATAATTTATGAGACTTATTTCGTAAGTACTGAGGGGGCGTTATCGTGACAAATAAACAAAATATAATAACTCTATTATATTTCTGCTTTATTAATATTAATATATGTATAACTTGAATTTTATGTTGTCCTTTTTAAAAGGGAAAATTTTCTTTTAAAAGCGCATAAAATTCTTTCCATGCTTTCTGCTTTTCAATAAAACAATCGGTTGTTTTATCTCATAAACAGGTTTTACTTTTTACATATTTTATCAGTGTTACAGGATCGTACAAGAGCAATGTTACTCGTTTTCGCAATGAAAGGAAATTGTATTACAATACTGAAATAAATGTAAACAAGACACAAATATAAACCAAACGAGAATGTAAACAAAAACGCAAATGTATACAAAAAACAAACCCCTCTCCGGCTCCGGCATTGCGGTGTGTGTGAAAACGCTTTTTCAAAATCGGATATGCACCTCGTATAGGGTTTATAGCAGAAATGGACCTCTACTCGCCATCGCCGCTGCTGATATTCGCGAAATTTCATGTATCTTTGAAAGTCGGTGTCAAGCGTGCATCACTGCAAATGATCAGAACTTTGAACATCTCTTGTGAAACCTTCAACAAGTTTTATACTGTTAAGTTTCGCATAATAAATCGCTTTACATCGCTTCCTGTATCGCGTTCTTGCTGTGTCTGTTTCATTCTATCTCCTGCATGTTCTCTACTTCTCAAAATTTGTACGTTTTGAGTTTTGAGACACTCTGTGTATAATAGAATATAGTCGTTGAGATGATTCCCTTTACTTGTATCAGTAATAGGTGTGTAGAATTGATGATGGCTATAAACGATAATCGCCTTTGCGGACGAATTTATGGCGATTATTTTATTTTTTTTATCTAAATTGGACGATGCTGTGATTTGGTCACGAGCCAATAAACACAAAGTGTTGATTGCCAGCTTATTTACGGAGCCTCACTAAATTTATTTCAGGCTTAAAACTTCAAGGAATTTTCGATAGACAGATTCCAGAACTAAGTAACCGACTTTAAAAATTTCCTTTCGCAATAAAGTGTAACTTTATGGATGTACATTTCAACAGCTCTGCTGTTATCTTCAGTCATAGAATCATCGCTGACGATGAGTGAAATGTAGACACGTGAATTAATAAATTTATCGTGGAAGAGCGTTATCAACGCCTGTTACTTAGATAAGACTTAACAGTTTTCCAGGTTTTATTCTTCGTACATTTCAGTTTCCAGGACGATTGCGTTTTATAAAATTCGATAATGAAGTAAGCAACAGCACTACATCAACTCAAAGATTCTTCGATTTTTGGCTTTATTACATTTTATTTTACCATTTTAATTATTTTTTGGCGTAATTTTTGTGAAAAAATTTTCAAATTTGAAAATGAATTTAAAATATTTACTCAAGGAACTTTATACATTTTTGATATACACTGCCCTGCCAAAAGTACCCGGACACCCCTATGTGTAGACGTTTTGTCGAATATCTAGAAAATACTTCACGAATTACTCTGAAACTTCAGGGGTATACCTCATATATTTCAGCGAACATTTTGTCCCGAAGGCAGATAGTGTAGCAGCAACAAATTGAACAAAAAATAATGTTTGGGATCACCCTGTTAAAAATAATTCTTGTTGTAGCCTATGATTATGAGGCTTCTTTTACTTATCTGTGTTCATTTGGATGAGAATAGCACGTATATTCATGGGGATATAAAGGTTTCTTTAAAAAATTCGAAATTTATTTCGTTTCTTTCAAAATTCGAAAATATTTTGTTTATAACATGCAGTGTTTTCAACCCAATGCAATTCCATTTTCAGGAAACTTGAGAAACTACAGTAGAGACAACAACCTGTAATCAGAATATAAAAACATTAAATATTTGATGAAATATGAGCATTTTTACTAAATAATGTTTAACTGCGCATGCGCAAGCATTACTAAAATAGTTTTTGCATAATTTATTAGCCAAATATATAGAGCTACTCTTATAAATACCGTGAATATTCAGACAGATGTCGCCGATAGAATGAGTTGAATTTCAGTTGCTCTCGAAAATAAACAAAACGTTAAGGGGATTTCTCCAAATTTTTATTTTTGGATCGGGTACCAGGAATCAACTTCTTCTCCTTAGCTGATAAGAAGGCATACAGTAGTGATCTGCAAGGCTCAAGAGGGGCATCAATTTGAACATTTATTCCCGTAATGTTTTTCTTACCTGAAGCAAAAAAGGCTATAATATCGATCTATTAGTCTGTATCCAATACTTAGTCATAAAGTATATGTGTGTGTTCAGTCTTCAACATTTCAATATTCACCTTAAAAAGAAGAAAAACCCGTGGATAAACAAATAATCATAAAACGAATTACCTCTTACAAGTTAGTCCGCAAAAATAATTCGTTTTTTGGTTCTAAGAGGTAATTCGTTTTATGATTATTTCAATATCCTCTTTGAGACCAGACTTTTGGGGCACCCTGTATATGTACAGTGAAACCTCCAAATAGCGGACACCAATCAATGGGACCATAAATTTTGTCCGTTAAATAGAGGTGTCCTTTATTTAGAGGGAAAACAAGAGTTCCTATCAAAGGGACTGGGACTTGTTAAACTGTCCCTTAATTAGAGGTGTCTTCTATTAGGAGATGTCCGCTATGGGAGGTTTCACTCTATCTTGGTCTTCATTTGGGCTTACTAGTTTTAAGTGGATTTATTAAAATTTTTAAGTTATTAAAATTTTTTTTGTTGCTTTTATTTTAATTTTACATTAGCGATCTTAATTTTTAATCATACCCCGAATTTAATGCTTTAAATTGCACTTTTTTTTTAAATATATAAATTATTCGCAGATTTGTCGTTTAGAAAATAAACTGATTCCGATATTAACGAAGTATGAAGATATATGTAAATTTGCTAAGGTAATTTAGATGTGATAATAAATTGGCACATGTTTTATTTAAAAGTATTTTATTTGTACTTTCTTTAATGCATAAAGTTATTTATTAAGAAATTTTGGTTATATTATTTTTCAGTCTGATATAAACGTGGCTTTAAGATTAAATAAAAGGAAGGTACGATTAAAAGAGAAATTGGAGAAAATGAAAGCCAAATTCACTAAGAACAGAGATATTGTATCCTTTGTTTGACAAAAACATTTACGGAGGAATATTCTAATTCTATATGAACCACTTATTTGTTTTTATCATGAATAATAATAAGAAAATATATCCATATAGACTTAATGACTTTTAAAAACGTTATTTATGCTCTCAGGTTATAAATTTAGCATTTGTATTATGAAATCAAATGTATTATATAAATCATGTCATTCAATAAAACAAATATGATTTTTGTATGTAGATCTCATGGAGAGAAAAAACATCCTTATTTTCTTTAGCTCCATTGTTTATGTTATCCTGTTCTTTAACTGCTTTTAGGAAGAGGTAGGACCCCCTGAATACAGCACGATGCACTCTTTTTTTTTCTTCAGTAATTTCATTTTTTGGTTACTTATCCTTTTGTATTTGAATTTGGATATAGGAAGAAGGGCGTTTGCAACATGCATCTTCAGAGGTATC
The DNA here is from genome assembly GCA_023313115.1 of Rhysida immarginata. Taxonomy (NCBI): domain Eukaryota; kingdom Metazoa; phylum Arthropoda; class Chilopoda; order Scolopendromorpha; family Scolopendridae; genus Rhysida; species Rhysida immarginata. The sequence continues at coordinate 3,131,700 of JAHWFO010098624.1, read as the reverse complement.
TGAGTGCATGAAAGCTCTTCGGAAACTTATCATGGAATTCGAAGAACGCAAACTATGCGATCTACAAGTAACAAATCATTATTAATTCCCTTTTTCCTCTACATGGAAGAACTTCATATTTATTTCGGAAATACGAAATATATTAAAAAGCAAAATATTTTTCTTTACTTTCGCAGAAAATTTTGCTGACATTTGTCAAAACAGAAATGATTTTTCATGCAAAAGCTTTAGAATTATATGCTAAGGCTTGGCCTGCTGCTATGCATATGGATAAGCAAGCTGATATGGAGGTAAGGAAGGTAGATAACTATTTTTGTCAGCATATACAGAAGAACAGCTTCTCCGTGGGTGTTCAAGACGTATTTTACCATTTACAGATTGGGAAGAAATATCAGAGTTGGTGCAAAGGTAATGACCGATTTTAAGGTCTCTGTTAAAAATAAAAAAGTTTATGATTAAGAAAATATGTATTAACGTAATTTCCATTGTTTTGTTCTCTACGAGTTCTCTACAAGCGATGGTTGGATTTTCAGTGACAACAGCTTCCAACTTTTCGTAATCAAGTTTTTTGGACGACCTTCTTTTGGCTCGTCTTTGAAACTCAAATCTCCACTTCTGAAGCGCGAAAACCATCTCGCAATTTCTTTCACTCACTACATCATACCCATAACTTTCTAAAGAGACTTTGCTGCTGTGCCTGCATTGACATCTTTATATCAAAACCATAGTGTCTTTGATTTGTCTAATGTGATCTTTAGATGGGTTGAACACAGGTGCGACTATAGCAGACGATTATGGTCAAATACCATCAGAATCTGAAAGAAAATTGTATAAATACTTATGTTGACATTCTTAAAATATTGCAAGAGCCACGATTTAAGAAAATGCTATCTGTTTTCAAAAAAATTGGTCATTACCTTTGCAGCAAACTGATAGAGATGGAATGCCGACAGATTGTGGTGTGAACGAGTGGATTGTTGGAGCTTGAGAGCAATGTAAATAGATATTTGTACATGGTCAGACTGAATGAAGCAATATTGTAATGAATTTAATATTAAAGGAGGGAGTGAGGCAACACGCTTGAAATGATTAAAAGGTGTTACTGGACAGAGTAGACGGGACAATGTGCTGAATATTAATGCACGGAAGCGTGTAAAGAAAAATGCTGCATAAGCGTTTTGAAATTACGGATCGAATAACTGATGAACAGCTGGCCTAACGAATGTATCGTAACCCTGGGAATGGTTAAATTTTGGACATGAAGGCCAAAGAAAGTGTGGCGGAAAGTGGGAAAGGACCTGAGGATATAGGGTTTTGAGATTTTGAATAAAAAACGAATCTGTCATGAGAAAAAACAGGATGCAGACGAAGCACGGATTATGTATAGTGAAAGAAGTATTTGGCATTATTTAATTAGGTGATTTAATACTTATGTCCATCCGTTGCAAGCGTACTAACTACACTACCTACCAAAAAGTAACTGGGCACCTACACAAAATGTTTGTCCGCAATTTTTGAACTGTCAAAACCGAGGCAACAAAGAGACTGAAGTCACCTGACCATCCAACCTAAATTGTTTCCAACAAACGAAATATCACTAATTATTAAAATCCAATACAGAGACATGTTGCCCTGGAAGGAACATGGATTCATTCCATATAACGCATAGTGTTGGAAGCATTTCATTGCCCAAAATATTACATTATGACTGTAAATTCATGTTACCACGAACACCGTAATATGTGAAACATTCCCACACCATAATGTCAAGGGGGTGCTCAATTACTCTTTGTTAGATGGTATACTTAAAGCAAAAATGTTCCTTCATGTCATCGGTAATTTTTGTGTGGATATGCCTTGAGAACATAAATTTCCGAGTTACAGCGTTGGATTGGTCATAAAATATCATTTGTGGAACGTTTCCATACGGAGAAATTTAACTATATCCTTTTAATTCTTCAACCCAAAATAAGAAGGAAAAAAATACTCGGGATAGACGTCCAAACTTAAAAAAACATTCCGCTCTTTCTCTGTCATTCTCATTCCCCTGCTAAAATAAGAAACGCATCCAAGGTTTCGTCAGTAGTATAACTTCATTATAGCTCCTTCTAAAACTATGCTATCATCATGGGATTGCACAATTTAAATCGGTATAGCAGAGGAGCTGCCTAAGCAATACATCACTGCCTAAATGCGAAATGCTATTTGAACTGGTGTGTCTTGAAGTTCCTGGACTATAAAGGACTAGATTGAGATATGTTAGTTTGGCGTAACCCTGCGAGTGACTTTTTTCGATTGTGTTTTTTCAGCTGTCAATATCGACAGAGGCTTCATAATAATATAGGTTGGGACTCAGCCCATTGTTTTTTCTAAAAAAAAACCAAAAAAACAAAAAAAACAAAAAACAAACGCGAACTCTAAATTGTACCTCGATGATGTGGACAATTCTTTAGCAGCATTAATAACAACAACTCGAACGTCCTGCCACCCTGCACGACATTGCAAGACTGGTTTCTTGAAAATGAGATGAAATTGTTAAGAATCCTGATCTTAATCCCATATGGTAGAGGCTCCAACTTTCTAGTTCCTGGCGCCCAAAGTCAGAACATAGCATACCAAACAGTTGCAGTGTACATTTGATGCGGCTAGATTAAGTTTAAAAAAATAATGGAAACTATATTTCTAATTCGCAAATAATTTTATTAAAATATATTAAACACATATTTGAATCTCGGAGTATTCTACGGCGCCCCTGTTAGCCAGTCACAGCGTCGCAACCTGTCAAGGAACATCTCTGATACGAAATCGAACGCAATGGTTGTCTTCATTCTTATCGCCGACACATTTTTCAAAGAACAATTTACTGATAATAATGTTCTTAATCATTTAAGATTAATTTGAATGGTTTCAATAATATTTGTATGAATTTTGAATAATTCGAAAGCCTGCTTAACATTTATTCAGAATGAAATTATAAAACAAAAGAGAATTTATTCAAAACTTCGAAACTGGAAAAGGCAGTTCTATCTGCAACCGATTGTCACACGGAGAAATATGTGCATGGGCATTGAGACAACTTTAAAGTCGGATAATGTTTGAGACCAGCAGGTGCTTCTCGTACCGATAGTTACTTTGAACAAAACTGCATGGGCAATTCTAGTAGTCTCCAGAATCATCTTTTTGTCAGAAAACTTGGTTTCTTGTGGTACTCTACGCGTTTAGTGGAGAACAGAAGGTATATCTTCGTGCCAAAAGATGCTGAAGAAATTTCAAAATGGGGACATCTCGCTATGTCAACAGCACTGTAATATCGTTTTATTACTATGATGTGCTTAATAAAATCCAGAATAAGATGTGGATGTTAGAAGATGAAGATGCGTCCATCCCTGTGAAGTAAAGAAAGGTTCTTCTTTACCGTGAAAAGAGTTATGGCTTGTATGATACTGGAACCTCAGAAAATAAAGTTATATACCATTTAATGTCTGCTTCAGATCCTTCTAGTGCTCACAAACATCTTCCCCATGCTGAAGAATCGACACTTGCCTCTTTCATCATGACAATGCCTCTGCTTACTGTCCAGACTTGGCACCGATTATTTGGAGTACCGGAATACATATGCTTGCGCAGTCTCCATACAACCCTGATCTTGTTTGCGTTGTTCCCTCCGTAAAGAATAAGCTGAAAAAGAGGCGATTGTCCTGTGCGGCAGCTTCCGGAATGTACTTAGAAGAATTATAATTTGTCCAACGAAGTATACAAAAGTACCTATTATTATTATCAGGGAAGCCAAACTCGGATCAAGTCCGGAAGCCAATCCCAGAGGCGGACCCAAAAGAGGGCCAAGCCCAAGGGACTCAAATGCGAGGGACAACTGTACTAGGACAAGATGTATGCCACTGTTTATAGTATTACTTTCCTCATTATTTTTCTTTGTAGTAAGTTTATTTTTAATCTCTTTTTTTTTTGTTAAAATCTGCGTTTTGAGCCCTACAACTATACAATCGAAAATTTTTCTCTACTTGTAACGGTTGCAAAGTGCAAAATTCGAGGTCAAAGGTCATATTTGACACCACTATTGTTTAGTCCCTACCTAACTTCCTATATGTTGCCTGCAACAGACTTGTATCTCCACTCGTTTTGAAATCGTATGGGGGGGGGGGGGGGGTAAGAGACTTTTAACTCACGCTGTATATAGTATACAAGGTGTCCCAAAAAGTCGTTTACAACTTTACGTGCTTGTATGTCAGACCATGACGAACAAATTTAACATAAGAAGTTGTGTCCGAAAACCAAACCGTGGGGTGCTACAGCAACGTGACTGACACGCAAAAAAGTTAACATGACTTTATTAACAAAACAAATTTAAGAATCATGGTTACAGAAATGTTCAAAATTTCGTTCATCCACGGCAATGAACGTCGACGCATGGAATCGCGGACGTTCAAATTGTGCAGGTTGCCACGGATACGTGCCGCCGCTTCCACGATTCTGGTCATGCTTTCGGACACAATTTCCTATGTAAAACTTGTTCGTCATGGTCTGACAGACCAGCACGTAAAGTTTGTAAACGACCTTTTGGGACACCCTGTATATGGATGAGCTGAGTTTTGGATCGCCCTGTATTTTCTGCTTGTTTTGGTCCCTGGAACATATCCTGAAAGTTTGTATAGACCATTCAGAAGCACCGTGTATTGCTTATTGTTTAAAATTTCGAATTATAATCTTGATTTTTAGGTTTCTAACTTTTTTTAAAAGATTTCGTTTTTGTTTTTTGTTTTTTTCTTTTTTTTTTTTTTTACGGGTAGGCAAAAATATTATTTCATCCTTATCTGAAGAAGAGAATATGAGAAAAATATTTGTTTGCTTTTCACATCTAGGAACTGGCGGCGTATATGCATAAGCAAGCAGAATCATGGAAAACAATGTCCGAAGAAGGACACGATGACGAGGACTTCGAGCTAATCATGGATCCGGCCTGTGACAGTTCAGTAGCCAACGAAACGGAGGACGAGCCGACGACGGGGACGACGAGCGACAAGCTCAGCTTCGGTTGCTTTCCCAAAGGACGGCTCAAAAAAACGAAAGCGAAGCCAAAGAGAAAAATCTATCGGCGGCCGAAGCCCCACGCAAAAGATACCGATCCCTGTAACCTGCTGGAGGAAGATGATAAGGCTCGTTGCTCGACGACAACAACGAGCTCTTGGATGGACAGGGAACTCAGTAATCTCGCCAGGCCGTTATGCGACGATATAGCAAATCACTATAATACCAGCACCACTATCACAAGCACTTCCACTAAATCTTATTAAGAAGGAAAATATATTCAGAATTCCCAACTAGATTCCAGTTTGTTTTTCTTTTTTTTTTTTTGAATAGTTTTATCTTAGCATCTGTTTTATCCTTTTCGTGATTAGAAATAAATTAACAAGAATTATATAATTACATTTGCCTAATTCCCATCCTGCAATGATGATCATGAAGATGTGAATAGCCGGCGAGCGCGCGAGAGAGCGAGCGATTGAGTGGTGCGTTGCCATAGCAACTGGTAGAACGCAATTACTAGACGACTCAAATCTCCCGCAGTGGAGGCTATGCGAACCGATCTCTGCACTCGCGTCTGGGTGGCAGAGTTTCGTTTAAGCGGGCACACACAAAAACATCAGGACCAAGTGTTAAGAAATGTTTAAGAACACGTTTCAGAGTGGGTTTCTGTCAATTCTGTACAGCATCGGAAGCAAGCCTCTTCAGATATGGGACAAAAAAGTAAGTAGGCAAACTTTGTTGTTAATTTTTTTGCTCCATTATCAAGATAAGCCTAACGCTGAAAACAAACTGAACGGGTGGTCTTTTGCTTTTTCCGGAGAAGAAAAAAGTTTGTTGCAAGTTTATAAATTATTCCTGAGAAGGTTTTTATATCGAGGCCCGTTTGCATCGCCATCGGCTTCGTGATCACTTAATATGAAATCTGTTTATTGCTATTTATATGGCTTCAAAATCACGAACAACGGAAACGAGCATCTACATAATAATAATAAAGTTTGGCATTCAAAGAAAGTTAAACTTTTAAATTTCGGTGCAGGCACTGACCCAGGATTATTTTTAAGATTTTAAAATACGAAAACGCATACAATAAAACTTAAATTTCCTCAAGCGTGCCTTTGTATTACGACATGAAAGCATGTCAACAAAAACCATGTGCGTTAAATTTACTAACGCGAAAAGGCCAGTTGTTATTTTTATGAAACCGAAACCTGTGGTTTATTTCCATTACTTTACAAGCTCTTTAAAACGTCGATAAAAGTTTACGTGCCACGAGCAGCACTCTGTACGTTTTTAATTCTAAAAGCAGCTCTAAACCCACCCGCTGATGTTTGGGTTTGTTGGCAAAGTTGAGTGGTTTTTTTTCTCTCTCGATCACGATTTCCATTGGGCAGGGTGGGTGAGGAGAGGAGGGAGGGGAGTGGGTAGACAGAAAGCAGATTTTTACTTAATTGTAACATCTAATTGAACATTGCCATGGTGATTCAATTGTTTTGACACTTTAGCAAAAGGCAAACACGAAGAGATCATTTGGGGGTAGTTATACCCAAGTTGTGCCAGTTAAGGATTGTTGTCCTGGGAACAGTTGCTATAGCAGTAACAGTTTTAATGCACTGATTAGTGATTGATCAAGTCTTAATGCCATGGTGATATAGCATACACAAAGTAGATTTAATTTCCTTGTTCATGTGATTGATTGATTTTTTTTTTTTTGTCTTTTTATTTTTCATTTTGTTTTATTTATTTGTAATCTGAGAACTCTGTTTTTATTTTTGTCTTTTCAGATAAAACTTTTTTTAAAGATTAAAAATGCTTTAATACATAAAATTTCAGAAGAGTGAAGAAGCTAATTTATTTTTAATGAAATTCATTTTCCAATTATTAATCTTTCTGGCAGGTGCGGAATGGTCATATTAAGCGAATAACAGACAACGACATTCAGTCTCTTGTGCTTGAAATTGTAGGAACAAATGTGAGGTAGGGTGGTGAAGTTTTTTATACAGGACTTTGGGTCATTTGAAGAATTTTATTTATAATAAGTTCTTCAAAACCTCGTTATGTGAATCTTATTTCCAAATAAGTACAATAAAGATAAAGACACCACATAAGGGGAAAAAAAAAAAAAAGCCCACATACAGGACACTGGTTATTAATATTGTCAAACGCTTAATGCCACAAACCAATATTTTTTGCAACATATCAAGACCAACCTCATAACTCTACGACAGGTGCTGCTTTAAAATTTTTTTTGATTTGTGAATTATTAATGAAGTTCCCTCTCCCAAGCTTTTTCATTGCTTGAATTTTTTATTTTAAATTTATACAAAAATCTAACAATGTTTATTTTCCTAAATTTTTATTGTATTGATTGACCTTTAAAATAATTTGATCATACCAACAATTTCAAGTAAACATAAAATACTCTTTGGACTTCAAATAAAATACTCTTCGAATTTAAGAGGAATAAGGAAATATAATTTCATCTATTTTTTTTTACCCTTTTTATCCACAATTTTTAACCACCCTAAACATTGATTTTCTCAAACATACTACAGTGATACCTTGGTTAATGATGATAATCTGTTCCAGGATTACTGGTGTTATCCAAGCGTAATTTCCCATAAGATAGGATTGGAAATCGATTAATTCGTTTGGCTCCTCCCCAGATACCATAATATGTATCATCAGATAAAACTCATTTGAAATGTCATAAAAATTTGGTACATATCATTTATTCATAAAAAATGAATGCTTAAATACTAATTTTTATCATAAATCTAATTTAAAACCACATAGAATAAAGGCACAGCACACTACAAACAAACATGTCAGAGCTTCAACAAAGTCTGCCCGCATATGACATGTACCTAATAGATTGACACCGAATTGAAATACGTTACTCATCTAAAGCTACTATTGATGCTTGCAAAATAAGAAATCGCTGAATTTTGTTTCTTTCAAAATAAACCGAGAAAACAAAAAAATTTGAGCACATATAACCATGCAAAGACCCCATTGTTAAAGTGGTGTGTATGTGTATTAATGCGCTCTCAACTTTCTTCCACTACTCAACAGTGCACACGAATTCATTTCACCTGAAAGCAACATTATCGCTTCCAAGGTATACTTGCGTGCAAAAAAAGTACGTTGTACAACTAACAAGGGAACCTCACATAGCCTTTCAGTGCACTTTTTTAATTTGCACAAGCACACCATGGCAGCGGAGCGCTCCGGAAGTGCAAAGTTCAACAAAAATGGCGATAAGAGGCGGTCGCCAAAGAATTGCAGTTAGAGCACTGTTATTAAGCATAAAACCTTAATTTTGCTGTACAAATATTCTTCTTGAAATAATTTATAAGATGAGGTAAGCCTCCATGAATATTATTTTATTTAAAATTATAAAGCACTGTGATACATTCCCCCTCACCAATGCAACGCATTACTCCATGTTGCACATGAAGCCCCATGACGGAAAATATATGAATATTAATTAATAATATGAAATAATAAATTTAAAAAAATGGTTATCAATTACTATACACATTTTTTACGGGAGGACAATTTGCTAATTGTAATAAACTATTTTTAAAAGCTATGTTTGTATAGAAACTTGAGAAGCCATTTAATTGTCATCTGCTGCTGTCTACTTCCATTGATTTCATGTGAAGTGGATTCGTGCTTATTGCTGAGTAGTGGAAGAAAGAAGTTCCGTTAAGCGCATTATAGTCCCCGGCACTAAAGAAAAAGGAAACTGGCGCATGAGTAAATGAAAAAACCTCGTTCAACCAATCAGAAACGAACAAGAAACGGTTTATTACTTATTCCTGACATCAGTAATAAGTAATTCCCTGTTTAATTTCCATGTTTGAGCGGTTGAACGAGGTTTTTTTCATTTATGCAAATGCCAGTTTCCTTTTTCTTTCGTGCACTGTAATACACATAGCCCGGATTGAGGTTTGCTGTCATGCAGAACAAAAAAATATGCCAGTGTTAATTGATAAACTAGGACATATTAACGAAATTCAGCACATAATCAAGTGTCATTAAATAAAGCATGTGTCACTATCCAAGACGTTTTTTTCTTACATCCACTCGCCGTTAACAAAGGTACCACTATATTTAGAAAATGTGAAAGAGCTCATTGGGATAATTTGATCGAAACTTCATGGTATTCCGTAGAGGAATCTGCATACCAAATTTTATTTTATATACCTATATACCCTATAGAGAGATGTACCCCTATAACTTTGACCCATTATTGCAACATTCAGTTTAATTTCTTGTCTCATGAAAAATGAACATCGTCTAATAGTTTAACTCTTTAAGTTTAATTGGACACACTTGCCCAGTTTTCTTTCTTTGGAAGACTATAATTACAAGAGGAAGTTGCACTATAAAATGAGACCAGTAATAAGGGTTCCGAATATTGCACCACAACTGCTTGACCTATGCCATCACTGATTTTATGGTGAGAACCAGCAGAAGTTTCATAAATGTTGGATCTACTGAAAACTTGCTCTAGAGACTTTGGAAGAACTGTGATCAGTAACCCATTTCTACAGGTGAAAGATGAGAACGAAACAGATTACCAATATATATTAGAGGCATACAGTGAAGGCTCAGGTTTACAACTGGATTGAAAAAACTCAAGAAAGGCATTGCTTTCATAAATAATGTGAGACGAAAGACACCCCTGTGATGCTGAACTTGGGTCATATTATGTAACTTTCATTTATTTCATTGATCATATATACCATCACATTACCCTTTTACCTCAAAAGATGTAGGATTGCCTGTATTTCCATAATTTTGAGTGAGTGATCCGCAACACTTCATACAGATATGGCAGCCCCCTCCAATGATAATCACCACACATGCACTCTGTGATTCATGTGATGAACCTGATATCTGAATTGTTGGATTAGATCTGTTTTCTGTTGGGTTCCCCCCTCCTCCAATCATGCTTGGTCCATTGTGCTCATTAATGTGGTGTCATCTAAGGAATGCCGTTAGTATTGGGGCCTGATTGTGTTTGTGGATATGTAAAGAGGTTCGATGAACTCTATGCTCTATGAACATTGCCATGCTCATTACTCTGAGTGATTTGTTGGCGTTTGATAATTCTCATAGAGATGCCATAAATGGCTTTCTCCGGTCCAGCACGGTTAAAACTTCTGCAGGCTATTAACAGACTTGTGGAGGGAAAATCCATAAAAAGATACAATATTTGCAGGATACCACGTGTTTTCAATAGATTGCATTTTACCATTTAATCTTTTCTTTCTCTTTTTTTTTGAACATTTTTGATTAACTTCTGTTTGCTTTGACAGTTTATCTAATATTTATATGTTATTCTTTTAAGCACGACTTACATCACTTGTCCTGCTGATCCCAAAAAGACTTTGGGAATCAAACTTCCATTTTTAGTAATGATAATTAAGAATCTTAAGAAGTATTTCACTTTTGAAGTTCAGGTATTTTCAAATTTCAGTCTTTTCAATATACAATATTTATCTTAAACTTAAGCTAACTCATTGTTTTTAATATTGGCAGGTTTTAGACGACAAAAATGTCCGTAGAAGGTTTCGTGCCAGCAATTATCAAAGCACAACGCGGGTGAAACCATTTATTTGTACAATGCCAATGAGACTGGATGACGGATGGAACCAAATACAGTTTAATTTAGCGGACTTCACTCGACGAGCGTATGGAACAAATTATGTTGAAACATTGCGTGTCCAGGTGATCTTGACAATTAGTTGTTAATTTTGAGTAGTATAAATCTTACCATGTGCTTTAGAAAATCCAAACTAACATTTACAGATTGTGATTTTTGATATTATCTAAGTAATCTGAAGCAAGGTGGTGTTCAAATGGAACATGTAATTTCAACTAACTGAGAATCAGAGTCCTGCTTTTCAAATTTGGACGAGCCTTTAATATGGGCAGTTTTAATTTTGACTTCATTTCTAACACATAAAACATCTCAACTTCACTGATTTAGATACGAATATCCAAAAATCACGTGTCACACCCTTTCAATTGATAATAAAATTATACAGGTTGTTTACTCTAAACATACACCAAACATTCAAGGAGTGATTGTTTGAGTTATTTTAAGAATCTTTTGGCCTTTGCTGATTTTGGAATACCGCTGTGTTTCAAATATACAGGGTGATAAAGGTTTTTTGTTACCTAATACAGTGAAAACTCGACTTAGCGTAAATCCTCTGCTATAATGCAAATAATTTTGGCTAAAGAAGAACCTAAATTTGTGGGATCGTATTATACAAAAGGACTGATGGCGGCCGAGGGGGGGGGGGGGTTCAGTTGCATTTTGTCCTGATGAAATTGAGACGAAAATAGCATGTAATATAAATTAATTATACGGCATATGCAGTGTCCAGTTCATTATACAATAAATTAATTCACTTTTTATTTGAATTTCTTGTCGCCAAAAGCTGATACGAAAATAACTTCTCCCAAAGATGGCAACTTCCAAACTGCCTCGAACTAACGAAGTTGCTTTCTGTCCTGGTGAAATTCACACGAAATTACCATGTAATATACATTACCATATTGTCCTGAATATAAGATGAGTTTTTTCACGAAATTAAGGTGTCAAAAAACAGGGGTCCTCTTATAATTGTAAGCTTACTTTTGGAAAAAAATTTGGTCTTCCTCCTTCCGATAGAAGACCGGCCGTTATAAACCTGTCCGTTTTAAGCTTAAGCACAGGATCAGCTATTTTCCATAATAAACATGTAAAAATGACCATATCCTTTATTTTTAAAGGAATATTTTTAATATTACAGTTCAAAATGGTTTTTATTAACGTAAGAAATTATGCAGAAATTAACTTTTTTTTAAGAACTTCCACTGCCATTGCTATCCCAGAAGCCATTGCCAACTATGGTGTCGGGCCAATTACAGCCCTGCATAACCACATGAAGAGATTTTGTGAATTTCGCACTGTGAATCTTTATAAACATGACAGATACGGGTAATTTGCTATTAAAAGTCAAGCAATTTGCAGTGATAATTTTTTTTTGGTAAATATTGAATATACCCATGCGGTCTGTCAAAAATAGATCTAATATAGTCATCTATACTCAATATTTACCCGAACATCATATATTGGCTAACATTGATACTATTGCCTAGTAGTACTTCATTTACAACCATGCATTAATAAATCTAATCAAGCACGCAAATGAAAAATTTGTTTAAGAAATTGAACATGCAAATGTGCAACTTTTTAGTGCATTTCCTTAAACTCAATTTCTTCTTAACCTTCAACTTTCAAAACCATCCAATGTTCTCTTTTGGAGTTTGATGATGACTCTTAATGGTTTTCTTTATTAATCTTTGATGATAAGAATATTGTCATTTATTTTATTGTGAGTTTGAATTTTAAACAAAAGAAACAAATACTGCTTACTATATTTTATACGATATTTTAAAGCGCACAACAAAAAATTGGGGTGATTTTTGGGAGGAAGGAACGGATTAATGACATTACAATTATTTTCAATGGGGAAAATTGATTTGATATACGAGCAAATTGAGTTTTGAGCTTAGCCACGGAACAAATTAAACTCGTAAGTCAAGTTTTCACTGTATTATACGTGAAGCTTGTTAATCTACAATAACTGCTGAAAATGACTACCATCAGCTAGGATGCATGAATCCAATCTTTTCCTCATTGACTGCCAAACTCTTTCAAAATCATCAGGGTTGTTTCTTATTGCGTTAAACACATCAGCTATCCGATTTATCAAATCTTCATTTTCCACTGGAGTAGTGTAAAGAAGCGACTTCAGATAGCCTTATAGAAAATAATCCAAGGGATCGAGCAGCCATAAGTGAGGTCCACCTTTACCAATCCAGTGGTCTTGATATGTTGCATTTAAAAACTCAAGAGCAACCAAGCTAAAATGCGCAGATTACATTTCTCAATGCTAGGGCACTCTGGAAAAACAAGTGAGTTCCAAAAAATTTCGATACACCCCACCAGTAAGTGTTCCTGGTAAATCTTCTAAAACTGTTTCATTTAGCTAGTCGCCTAGAATTCCAGCCAAAACGTTCAATGAAAATTCGTGTTGAAATCTGTCTTCATATACTTCCTGTGGATTTTGTCCAGCCAACACATGATTATTGTGAAAATTCTTTATTAAATTTCTTGAGAAATGTGTTTCATCGGTAAAAAGAATCGGCACTAGAAGTTCAGGGATTTGAACCAATGTTTGCAGAAACCATTGACAAAATGCAATACGGGAGGAAAATCAGCAGGAATAAGTGCCTGAACAGGTTGAGGGTGATAGGGGTTCAACAAGTGCTATTTCAAAATTTTCCACACAGTCATTTCCATTCGAACCATTTGCATTTTTTCTTGTATGGTAGGAATACCTGGATCTTTCTCTACCATGCTCAGCTCATTTTTTTTCCACTTCAACTGTTGGCTTCTACTTATTGTTATTGGCCTTCCTGGTCCTCCATTACGTTTAGATGTGCCTGTTTCATGTAGACATTGATGAATACTTTGGAAGTTTTTCTATCAGGAACTTGATGGTTGGGAAATTGTTCACTGGACATCTGCATAGGCCATAACGAATTCCCATTGGTAAGTCCATACATGAAATGCATGTCATTCATCTTGGCATTCATATACACATAGTCATATTCAACATTACGTAAGAAATCCAATTTCTTATGTAGTTAATCCTCTCCAATAGCACCTATACAACTGACAATACGTCAATATCTCTGCAACGAGAGCCAATCAAATTCTTAAAATTCAAAAGCAACTTAAAATTCTTTAGTGTTTGTTTTTGCTAAATATCCGGTAGTTCCGTCATTTTTTGACATTTCGATAGGCAATGACCACATGTATGCAAATATTATTGCAACCTCATTATACAGTCAAACCTCTATACATGTATCTCCAATTTCATGGGAACTGAAAAAATCAAGATATGGAGGTTTACGTTTAAGTCAAAAATTAAAAATATCTTGACCCTCTAATATTTTTAAATGGCTTTCAATTCATTGACACATGAAGTCAAAATTCGACATAGTGGGATTTTCGAAAAAAAAAAATGTTTCAAGATAACGGAAATTACATTGAATTAATAGTGAACATGTGGGGAAATTGAAGTAAAAATTCATGCTGCTCTATTTTGAGTTTTAATTAGGGCATAAATGGACAGCACCCAGAAATAACCATCAAACATTTGGTAATAATGCTTTGTCATACTTCAAAGCTCAGTTTTGGTTGACCAAGTTCCACAGTGACTGATGTAGAAGAAAAGAAGGATGAGACGCAAGAACCTTGGAATAAAGTAAAAACTGAATACAGTGGATATGAGATGCTTGAAAATGACTCCTGTTCTGGAAGAGCCCGGTATCAGGAAAGTTGGGGAGTTTGATAGATTGGTACCACACAAAACACAACATTTGACATCTGCTCTTCATTGAGTGAGTCAATGTGACCAAAATAAACCACTGTTGAACAGAATTATTACTGGCAACGAGAAATAGATACTGGGGGCAGAATTATTACTACAAAGAAGGTCCTTAAATAAGATCTCCATCACCACGGGCAGAGTACATAGCGAGTTCCTCGATACCTGGAAAGACCATTACAATAGTGGTATATTGTGAGATGCTGCTAGATATCTACATTTAGTAGATGTAATGCAGTCAGCAATTGTTAACAGGAAGGGTACTCTGCTCATCTGCACTTCACAAAAACGACTGGAAAAATTTTTGCAGTTAGCGTGTGAGGTTTTGCCTGGCCTCTCTCCAACAGACTACCATCTTTTTTGATCACTTGACAACCATGTGCAGAAGAAATGTTTCAAAACCAAAGACAGCCTCGAAGAGAATAAAAATATTACATAATGGAAGCCTGTTAATTTGTTTTATTTAACTCTTTCACTGACTAATTAAATTTCATGGCCATTCCTGATATGATAAAATTATCCATTTCTCGCAGTATGGTGAGAATTTTTTTTAAAGGCTGCATGGTGAATCCGTTTTCCACAGGTAAAAGTAATGAAATTTTGAGTGAATTTATCCGCTTTTTGCCACAAAAGGGTTAATAACGACACAACTTTCTGTGCCACCAGATATATCTGAATGTAATTCACTTTAATGCTATTCTAGAACCTGCTCTTGCATGAAGTTTTTGCAGTACTCACAAAGATGGCTCAACCATAGATTTAAAAGAAGTGAGGTATTCAAATTAGCTTCAAAAGATTACACTATTTGGAGCTGGATCCACACTAACCTTAAAAATATACAACTGATAACGTTTTGTGAGATGTTATGTAAATTTTGAGCAAAATCACTATTGCAGTTTTTAAAATCTACAAATAGACAAGTTTCAGCGATTAGCATCGCCATCTGATGAGAAAAAAACAAACGTCTGAAGGAGATTTCCACTCACCAGCTCCTTTCTCGCTGTTCACTATTGCGGTTGCCATAAATCGTAACGTGGCTTGTATCGTTCCCAGATGCCTTAATTATGGAAATAAATCACCCCTAAAATCACTTTGCACCTTTTTTCAAGTCAGATGAACTTACGAAACAGCAGATAGCTAAAATTAAGAAAGACGGTGAGCCAAAGTTTAAAGTGACAGAGGCGAGCGTTGTTTACTCTGCTCATTTTAAAGACCATGATTTTCGCCAGCTTTTGCACTCCCACGAAAAAAAATTTGAAACCTGGAGGAGTCTTATCGTTATTTGATTGGATCCCTAAGAGACTGATAAGACAGTAATACATTTTAAAAAACTCCAGTACAGCTCTGATCAGGGATTTCAGTTAGTTGTGCTGCTTTATAGTGCAATTCTAAAACTGCATCAATGTGATGACAGTTTGTAATTAACCTGCAAATAAAGAAATGATTGATGATATATTAACGTTTATCAACAACAAAAAATATAAACTGAATATTCACACAATATGTAATTGGCTAGGTTTTATTTCATCGTACTAACAACTCGCTTGATCATTAAAGCATTTTTATTGGACTTCAGAGGTTGTACATTTTAAATATGATTTAATTTGCTCAGCAGGGCATTCCCAATATACATCTTGAATTTCTTCATAACTGAACAAGATGCACACCAGAGAGTAACAATCTTATTGAGAAGGTCTGACTCTTATTTTAGAGCAAACTTCTTTCCTTCAAGATGCGTATTTTAACACCTTGCATGTACCCTTCGTCTAAGAGATAACTTGATAATTTTATTTGATTTCGTTGCCATATCACTCGTCTTGCCAATGAGATAAGAGTTCCAGCCTCACAATTAAATTTTCGGAATAGAAATGTTTCCCATATAGGGATTAAATGTTGGGCCCAATTACTATTGGTGGTACGGTCTTTGCAACCTTACTCTTCGGACCTTCTGTTTTTATAATTTACCTATCAATCTGCAACTTTCTAAATTGTTTTAATTTACCTTTGCTATATCATTTCTTAAATAGAAACATTTTTTTGTTTGATTGTGCAATTCGTCACCTTAATGTTATGTAGGCTATTAGGGGCTACTTTTTTTCATTTTAGTTTCTCATTGTTTTATACCCTATCACAGCTTTATCATTAGTTTGTTACAACTACTATCTTAGGAGCTCTATTTGCTCTATTTGTTTCATTTGTCTTATTAGTTTGTTTTATTAGTTTTATTTGTTCTTTTTTCTTTTTTTATTTGTTTTTGCCTCAGATTGCTTATCCGTATTTTAGTTAGATTTAATTATTTAGCCCATAGTTTTTTTTTTGTTATATCTTAGTTATTTACTATTACTTACTAACAATGTTTTTTAATTTATACTGTTCTTTTCACAGTGCCCTCCTGGCCTAACTTGTTGGTTTTTAATATACTGGCCTCGTAGGGCTCTATTAAAATTCTTTTAACCCATTGAAATAAATAAATAAGTAAATAAATATGTTGTTGGACAACATTATATAAGATGATATCTAAGAGTAGAAGATTTTCAGACTGATTCCCCAAATCAACATTTCATTCATTATAACTTTCTTCGCGTACATGTTCTCTATACGGGAAGATTGTGGTTTCTATCTCCTTGGGCGTTTTCCCATGCTCTCACAGTGTGGCGCTACTGCATCTGCGCATGCGTCGAAGATGCTGTGAAACTTATCTATTGACTTTTCCTGCAAAAATTCTAAATTTGGAGCATTTCCATTCTAGGATGGCTTGTATGGGAAAAGGATCCTCTAGAAACTAAATGTCAGGAAAATGTTTTCTCTGAAGATGCATTTCTTTTCCAGTAAACTTACTGGTAATAATGTTGTAATTTTAAATAAGAAATCAGATTTTTGTTACATGTATTATCATTTGGGTGTGTAAATGCTGGAATCATTTTGAAAAGAGGGCCTTTTTTCATACAAAGCTTTTAATTTCTATTTGATTTTGGAGAACTGCCTTTTAAGTTGTATTGTTATATTGCTTACTTTTAAGTACAGTTTAATTTATATTTGCTGTGAAAATCTTTCTCCACTGAATATTGAATAAACTGTTTTCACAGATTCATGCCAATTGCCGAATTAGAAGGGTGTATTTCTCGGACAGATTGTATTCAGAAGATGAGCTTCCAGCTGAATTCAAATTATATCTGCCTCTCCAGAGTAAAAACAAAATTTAATTCATTTTCATTTAAGAGCTTTAAACATCTGTATTTATAAATATATATATATTCGTACATAAGTCATTTTATATAAGAAATTAGAATATACTTTGTAAATCAATATAAGAGCAGAATTATGACATATTTGTATGCAAAGGTAACACTTTTTTGTAATAAAAATTGGGAAAAAAAATTTTTTTTTCATGTTTTTTTGCATGTTAATGAATATGTAAGAAAAAATTTTGATGAGAAAGGAACTGGTGAGTGAAGAACATTGTTTATTTTCACCAAAAATTGCCTTTGCAGACTTATTGGGTTGTTTCATCAGTCTTACTGTGCGTAATATTACAGCAGGAACTATGACAGCGCCCTACAAAATGAGTAGGACTGGTCCAGAAGTTTCTCTGGTAATTGCACGTGTAGCGGTAGTGATTTTGCATGAATACAAACTTGGACGAAATGTGCGGGAAACCATTGCTAATGTTAATGAGGCATGGAGTGTGTACATGATGAGTGACAGAACTGTCCGTAGATTATTTGCAAATAAAGGGGAAACCTGAAACAACATCCAAACAAATTTCTCATCTCCACGTGTGTGGTGCATTGTGAATTTCTGCCACTGGGAAACTATCAACAGCATCGTATACTGCCATCAGCTGGATGAATGCCATATGAACTTGCAAACAAAACAACTGTCAACAGTGAATCGTCCAGATCTAATACTCCTCCAAGATGGTGCTGGTCCACATACGTCTGTTGAAACCCTGCAAAAATTTAATGCTTTGGGGTACGAGGTTCTCCCTCATCGTCTGTATTCACCAGACTTGGCCCCAACCAATTTTAACATGTTTCATTATTTGGACAATTTCTTGCGGGACAAACGGTTTACTGATGCTGTCACCAGTTTTTTGGAACATTGTGTCAGACGTACCAATAAAAAGTGTCCAATACAAATTGTTGTCCAATTTATTGAGGTATCCAACTTTCGAGGCTTTACTGTATATGAAAAAAGCCATTGGATCGAAATAATACAGACTTCTGTCCCTGTGGCATTTTTTTCCATTACCAAAATATTGGGCACAGTGTATAGCTGCTGCTATTTCACTTACAAGGGGAGCGCACTGACAGGTAATTACGGATTTGGTTGAAATTTTAGGAGGTCAATCTACAACATTAATATACCTTCTGTGTAAAAGGATTTGAATCAAGGATTTTCGTTTCAGAGAAAAAAAATAAAATATTTTACGTTTATTATTGTAGTGCCAGACAAGCCAAGTGGGAAGGAGGTTATACAACTTAACAGCGATGGCGCAGTGGTTAACATAAGGTTCTGTGGATTTACTGGTCCGGGTTCGATTCCTGAATATTGAAGGATTTTTTAATTTTTTTTTTTTTTATTTATTTATTTTTTTCATTTTTTTCCTCATTATTTTTCACTTTTTCATTTTTTTTGGGGAGGGGAGATGGGTTTCGCCATTATTTGTTTGCACTTTGCCTAATAACATTCACATACATAAGTAACGTCACAGGTCAAAAATAATGAAAAATGCATTGTACAAAATTTTCACGGACGGTCATTGCTGTGGCGCGTGAAATGAAAAAGAAACTATAGAGATCTATTCACACTATCGACGGTCTATGCGCAATCGTCAGTCACATCACGGATCGCCAATGACCATCAGTGAAAATAATGAACAACGCATTTTGCATTTTTTTTTTTTATAGCTATGAAGTTACGTATGTGAATGCGATTATGCAAATTGCAAACAATAATGACGGAAAAAAAATGAAATAACATTTCAGTACTCCAGGAATTGAGCCCGGGCCAGTAAATCCACAGATCCTAATGTTAACCAATGCGCCACTGCTGTTAAGTTGTATACCTTTCTTTCCACTTGGGTTATCTGGCACTAAAATAATAATCATAAAACATTTTATTTTTTTTCTCCGAAACGAAAGGCCATTGATTCAAATCCTTTTTACACAGAAGGTATATTAATGTTGTAGATTGACCTCCTAAAATTTCAACCAAATCGGTGATTACATGTCCATGCAGTCCCCTTGTTAATAAAATGTATTCTTTACCTTTATTTTTTCTGGTGTCTTTTTTCATCAAATTCTGCCGATATTTATGAAACAACCCAGTATTTTGTGTTCCCAAAATAAAATTTGCATTTTCAAACCATGGATTGGATTCCAAAAGCACCAAAACAGCAAATTAATAGCATTTCACAAGTAGCTAAAAAAAAAATAAATTCTATAAACATTCAAATGGATGTTTGTATTCATACTTGAAGGCATGTGTAGTTTCCGATTTTTGTCTAGGAACAGATGTAGCAGTTTTCCTTAAATAGCCTTCCTATTAGTGTTTTAGAAGCCATGAGAAGTGTTGTTGCATGATACTGGTAGGTTTCATCTCGCCCACATCCTCTCAAGCCTTTTACAGTATGCCTGGCATTGGCATTGTTGATGAAAATAGGAAAGAATTTCTGAAGACATGGAAGCATTACACTATTCACGTATCCCTTGGGCTGTTTAGAACAGTTACCTAGTTTGCAGGATGGGACTAACTGCTCTAACCAGCTCAAAGGACATGTAGATAGTGTAATGTTCCATGTTCACAGTGGCTGAAGATTCCTGGTGTAATCTTTTCCTATTTTCATCAATAATTTAAACATCTGAGGTATGATAAACCCTCATTGAAAATTGAGATATTCTTTATTGGTATTGTGTTCCCTATTTCAGACTTGCAGCTTGAGACTTTCATCTGTCAGCAAAATGAAGAAACTTCTATTTTCCAGGTATTCAGGAACATGAAAAATGGTGGTTAACGTTATACTTCGTCCAACAAGAGAAAAACAGGGTGTGTTTCCGGTCTGATATCGACTACTCACTCATCCGCAATGCTTTGTGGGATCTCTCCTTCAGCGGCTGCACAAGTCAATTTGTAATGGCGACGCCCGTGCAACAACTCTTCAGCCAAACAAGGAAAAACTATTCACAGCCAGGCTAGGGAGATTTGTGTGGAACGTATTTTGCTACTTTAAAGGAAAATAGTGTTTTAAAAGCTCATCTGCTTTGATAGAAGAAACTTCCAAGGCAACGCAAGTTTCTTTTTCTTGCGTTCGAACAATTGTTCAAGAAGGAAACTAAGCGTCTTCATGCGAAGCTACCACCCCCTCTCCTCGCTTTTCGACTCCTGGAAAGAAAAGGCCCAGGGAATCTCGAACAACGATATATATAAAATTGAGTTAAAAGATAATTTTATGACGTGTACAATATTTTTAATTATAATTAAAGCAAAGCAACTGAATAATATTAAAGCTTCTGCTGTAATATTATAAAGCGCTTCTTCAATGAGACATGAGACAGAAGTGATTAAGCGCATGAGGCCCCCTTTCTCTGATTGGCTAATCTGAAACTTCCTGTGACACACCCTGTATTTCTCTTGTTGGATGAACTATAGTCAATTTGGTCTTTCTAGTGGGATAGATAGGACACTTGTCTATTACAATTAATAACAATTTTTTGATGCTCTATCCAAATTTAATGGCAATATATTTAAAAAATTCAAAAATAATTTGGGACTGTACGAGTAACTTCCAGAACGAGGCTGATCGGGGCCCAGTCGTCTTGCTGATCCCATCCGATCAGTGGAGTTAAACAACTCGGGCTGGTCGAGTGACAGCCAGCAGACTTGATGGACATGTCCGACCCATTTGCTGAGGGATAAGTGCTGGATATCATGGGCTACTGATTGAGTAGAGGCAGTGTTGCCTGAACATGTTAATAATACTGTATATTGTTGAAGTACTAAGAATATGACATTTTGTAATAGCAGCCCCAGAACGACAATGTTTTATCTTTTTCGTGTTCGGAAGGCTATGACTGGGCGCGCACAAAATATGGAAGACAACAAAAGTCTGCAATCTCCAAACAGGCTTTGGAAAAGGGACACGAAATTTGAAAGATGACTTCAAGTAAATCCAAAGTGTGGACAACATAAATTTATTAGATAGTTTTGAGACCCTTGATTTCAAGAAGTTAGCCCCGAAAGTATCACCAAGACTCGGGGGCCAGCAGGAGCATGGTGGAAAGAAAGGATGGTGTGTTCATGCGCATTTCCAGACAGCAGTGGATTGCACGCCCATTGTAAAAGGATACGCAGGCTCTCTATCGCTTGTGTAAAATTTATTAAAATGTATTTAATTAACGTTTTCTGCTAAATACAAGACTTCCCCTCATGGTTAGTAAGTATATAAATTGTTATCTACGTTGTTTCTAATTGGTTAGGATGTCTATGATGCACGTATTTTACAAAATCCACATGACGTCATGCACGAAACTGTTCATAATTGAACCAAATTGTGATCACGACGGTGATAACACAAGAAGCCAAAGACAAAACGCAACTTCTAAATAAAATTTCGTTATAATGAAATTAAAATGTTGTGGGGACCAAAAATTTGCTTCGTTAAAGTGAAAACTTAGTTATAAAGATTTCATTATAGCGGCATCATAATAACCATCCTTTCTTTCCACTATGATCAGGAGAATCAAAGTTGTTCAAATTAGCCATTAAAAATTAAGCTCTATTTGATGAATCACCAACCTTTTTTGCTTTTTCTGTTACTAATTTCCCTCACTTTTGTATTTTATGATTGGCTGTTCAGTTTCTAAATTCAACTCCAATTTGTATTTGGCCGTGACCCATTAAGCTTTACATTCTTGCCGAATGATGATCAATGTGTGGTCGAAATGGACATTTAAACTATTTATAAAGTTATATGTGGACAAGAGGTTCTGCATCTTTTCCTTTCTTGGTATAATATCCAGTTTTGTTCTGTTTACTTAGAGATTTTATAAGGTCAATATTTTTATCCAATGCTAAAATTGCCAAGCTCAAATGGATTATAAGCAAATCACAATGTTTCTTCATGGAATGGAATGGAAAAAAAGTGGATAACACATTTGGAAAACCTTGTTGCAGTAAATGGAGACCTATGTTGAAAAATAAGCTTATATTTTTCAAGTGAAAGTTCCTTCGTTTTTATTTTAAATTGGAGACCTTTCTTTTCAATCAATCCCTCATAGATTAATGTTATTGGGTACCTACTCAAAATGTGTATCTGGGATTGTCTAGCAGCACAAAATGTTTCTAAACTGTCACAACCTGGTATCCCATGTCTTGCAGCTATAACAATAGCTACCCTTTGAGGCACGTTTGAAACATCCAATGGAATTTTCTGCCATTCCTGTTGCAAATTTTCATATAGGTGGATAATGGATATCTTACATTGTTGGGAGTACTTAATTGTCCAGAATATTACATTACAATTTGAGTTGATGTTACCCCCAAACACCCACGGTGCTCCAAAACACTGGTACATGAAACTGAAGGTGCAATTAATTTTTGTAGATAGTAGCTACGTTCAAAAACTCCATGCTAGTCATGCTATGCGTGTTGGGTTCAGCTAAAGCACGATCCGTGCTAGAGGTAATTTTGGAATCAGCAATTTGGAGTTTGTTATCTTGAATTGAGTCTGCAGCAGACGGCATGCACCATCACTGCAAGCAGTCAGCTCAGCAATCCAGCATAAACATGGCTGAATCAACGATTTTATGCTTATTCAAAATATGCTAATTGATAAAGCTTTTTGCATGTCTACTAAGGCATACATAACTGGCAAACGCGTTTCGGGTGAGTGAGATGAGCAATGCCGCAATGAGTATGGGTGCCAGTGTCGTGCTAGAGAACGAACACGAAAATAGGAGAAAAGATCCCATGCTCCGTGCAACATGGGAAGCAGTTCATGCAGGAAGGGACGTCGGCATTTGGCAACAAGACACTTAGCACGACTAATAACAAATTTTTGAATGTAGCTACTATATTTAGCTTCACAGTAATCTTTAAATCTAATCATTAATAGTAAACTTTAAGAGCTTAACTAAGAAGGGAACCACCAAACTTAGTTAAGAACTATACCAGAACTTTGTTTGCGTGAACATACATTGGAAGTGATGGTGTTGCACAGTGGCGATAGTGGAAGAGAAAAAAAAAAAAAAAAAAAATGACGATATAAGGGAAGCAAAATGATTAATGGCGGATGCCAGAAAATTGCAGTTACAGCAGTGTTAAGCACAAGCATCTTAATTTTGCTGTACAATAATTTGTCTAGAATTAATTTATAAGACGAGGTAAGTATCTATGAATATTTATTTTAAATAAGATTATAAAGCATCACGATAAATACCCCCTCAAAGATGCAATATATTCTCAGCTGCTGACCCTATTAAATTACTCGACAGCCTTGCCCTCATTTCACTCTCATTTTACCACATTTACGAAGATTAACAAATTAATTTAAAAATAAAAAATAAATAAATTTAGGAAATGGTTATTAATTACTATACAGATTTTTTTTATACTGGATGGCAATTAGCTAATTTTAATAATTTATTTTTAAAAAATAAATTTGTTTAAAAAGTTCAGAATCCTTTCAATTGTAGTCTGCTGCTCCTTCATAGGAAATAGTTCCATTGCTTTCGTGTGAAGTGGATTCGTGCATATTGTTGATGGTGGAGGAAAGAAGTTCCGTCAAGCGCTTTAATACAAACAGCTTTAGCTATGGGGTAACAATGGAGACTTTGTATGCTATGTGCACTCAAATTTTTTGGTTTTCAGTTTATTTTGAAAGAAACAAGATGTCGCGATTTCTTATTTTGCAACCATCAACGGTAGCTTTAGGCAAGTAAAATATATCAATTTGCTGTGAAACTGAGAAACAGGTTCAGATGGTTTCCTTGTAAGCAAAACTTCTTGTCTTTAAAGCAAATATAAACAATTTTATGTGATCACAGTATATTTTATTCTGCACCATAAGACTAATCTCGTGGAGGACAGACTCACAAATTATGACAAAAAAAAAAAACCGAAAACAAATTATGTTTTGAATGATTACCAAAATTTGTTAAAAGGAGCTTTTTTCCCTCTTAAAAATAATTAAACTCCCATATAATGTTATACAAATAATCACAAATATCAATTTAAGAATTTACAAAAAGTTAATAAAATGTTTTGCATTTTAAAAATGTATGAATTAATGAAAAAAAAAAACATTAAAACTTTATTAAAAAAGAGAATGACTTAAGACAAAACTATAATCCTATAGTGTATGATCGGCCGTTTGGATTATGAATCGGTGTTATAAGAGGTTTTGTAATGATCCACTCGTACCAGACGCTTCTCTTATTAGCACAACGCCAGAAGTGAACTTCAATTTCACAATCTTTAGTTAATGGAACAGGGTCCTGAAAAAGAAGCAATAAAATCAAGTATTAAATTATAGATATGGTCAAGAGATTAAAATAGATAAAATGACATGCTGAAGACCTAAATGTTTTGTTTAATAACTCAATCTTCCCAAATTGTTTCAAAGAATATGCAAGAATGGGCATCACAGGCTGATGATGTTGCATAAAGTATCATTTTAATAGGAAGGAAAAGGCAATATTTATGAAGATTTATTTTTTTCTTTAAATTTGCAATTTGTTTTACAAGGGGACATTACGACCTCGGAATTTTAGTTTAATACGAGACTTCGTATAGTTGTAGTGTACCTTTAGATGTTAATATACTTAGATATTAAGGCGCACTGATCAGCCAATTTTGAAAAAAAGACGGTTTAAAGTTTCGAGCACCATATATATGGGAAAGTTTTCCTCTTTGATGTAAGTGATCCCATAGCTCAGACGGCAGCGTGGTTGGTACTCACAAATCAAATTTTTAGTGTGAGGTGGCGGATTCGAATCCCAGTTGTAACAATTTTTTTTTCTTTACCCAAATAATTATTCAATATATTATATTTACAAATTTATTTGTGACAACCAACTTTTTTTACAAAATTTTCCTTTTCTCAAAATTATTATACTTATTTTTATTGTTATAAGTGTCTACGGAGTAATAAAAGTATTTTCTGCAAAATATGTTGTATAGAATCAACATTTTAAAAGCAATAACTATTTTATTTTACTTTTTATTTTATTAAAAAAAATTATTTTGAGGCTACCTGGCATATTTATCATATAGTGCACAAGGTAGGCAGAGTGCAGAGAGGCACGTGAGAAGAGGTTTGGAATGTTCTAGATCTTTCTCGCGCCACTGGCTCTCGTCAAGTATGAATTGTGAAACAATAAAAAAAAAAAAAAAAAGCTGTTTTTAATTGTGAAACAATAATGGTTTTTTAATCATAAAACAGTTAATAAAAACGTTTTTCTGTGAAAATGGAGAGCAGAGAATTTGTTGGCTCTTCGGGGATTGAAGAGAAAATTGACGAATATATGAACAGCGAAGTTTTGAAATTGCGATTGAAGGATGCAGTAGTATATTTTGAAATATTGCTCCATGAAAATAATATGATTGCATCAGAATCGTCAACTATAATTTCTCATGAAGCTATGATGATGGGACAGCAACTCTATGAACTTACATTAGAAATGCTGGATGAAAAAATATTTGTAAATGAAGAGGCATTGATTCATGTGAATGAAGATTATGAACCAGTATCTTGTCAAGAAAATGAAGACCTTTCATCGGACGATTATGAACCAGAAGAGAAAAAGAGCAGAGAAATAGAATACGTTCCTTTGAACTATAAAATAAAAGTTATTAATATTGCCAAAGCACATCCTACGTGGACCTTGCAAACTTTGAAAAAGAAAGGATGTCGAAATTTGAAAAAGATGGAATATTTATCCTAATGGGAAAAAGAAGTAAAAAAAGGCAGAAATACGTTTGATAAATATTCAATTATTGATTCCTGAACTTATGACTGTTTTGTTGAAGCTAGAAAAAAAAGTTGGTTGTTCACAAATAAATTTGTAAATATAATATATTGAATAATTATTTGGGTAAAGAAAAAAAAATTGTTACAACTGGGATTCGAACCCGCCACCTCACACTAATAATTTGATTTGTGAGTAGCAACCACACTGCTGTCTGAGCTATCAGATCACTTACAATCAAAGAGGAAAACTTTCCCTTATATATGGTGCTCGAAACTTTAAACCATCTTTTTTTCAAAATTGGCTGATCAGTGCGCCTTAATATTTAAGTATATTAACATCCTAAAGGTACACTACAACTATACGAAGTCTCGTATTAAACTAAAATTCCGAGGTCGTAATGTCCCCTTGTTAGAGAGATATATGCCATAAGCATCTAGATGATAAACAACTAATGCATCATCAAAACTAATACCAGCAGAGAGCATTACAACAAATGACCTTGCTATGCGCATAAACCACTTGATCAACTGGTATGAGCGAGTTTGTGTTATTTATTGACATTGTTTATAACTACATGGCTGCAAAGTTTGTCTTTCTGTGTTGAGCCACTCCTCCGCAACAGCGACACTTAATCAAGGATAACAGCAAGCATCGTAAAAATGAAAAAGTTGTAGTAGGAAACTGGATATAGGAACAACGTGTGCATTAAATTTTTTTTAAAGTCGGGAAAAATGCTACAGAGACATTGAAAATGCTTCAACAAGAAATGATTTTATGGCAGACATTATTGGAAAATGTTGCCAGTACATAACGATACCTTACTTGTATGGATGTCATGTTTCCTTATATTAAAACATTTGTTTTGGTTCTTGCCAATTTTTATGCTCCCTACTTTATATATCAATTATTGATCTAAGGAGTTTAAATGATTAATTTAAATTTAAATGAGTTCAGTCTCCTTTTAATGGGGAAAATCGTAAAATTAATAAAAACAAAAATTAATAATAAATAAAGTCACCAATCTAGTCATAACAAACAAACCAATAGAAATATTAATACACCTATTAGAAGAACGATATCCTTTAAAATTACACACAACAACATGACCAACAACCGTATCACATTTTTAGATATAAACATTATAAAAAATGAAAATAATCTAGATTTTGAGATATATGAAAAACCAACAAAAGGTAACAACATACAACATTACTTATCACAACAACCCACACACCAAAAAATTAACACTATTAAACAATATTTACAAAGAATAAAAAATCTTACATCCCCGAAATATATTCCTACAAATTTAAAAAAACTTAAACTGAACCTAATAAAAAACAAATATCCAATAACTTTAATAGACAAAATTTTAATAGATGCGTTTACAAACAATACAACAAAAACTATACCAATTCAACAAGAACAACAAAAAAGATATTCAATACAATAATAAAATTTTCCACAAACAGAAAAAAATATTAGAACAAATACCAAACATAAAAATCATACCAAAAATAACAAATAACATTACTAAAATATTAATAACCACCACCAACCTAAAAACAACAATCAATTAAAATAATAGCACAAATATCGATTTCAAAGAAATATGTCAAGATAATAAAGAAAAATGGAACACTAGAAATATAATTTATCAAATACCATGTAAAAATTGTGAACATATCTACACAGGTCAAACTAAACGACAATTAGAAATAAGATTAAAAGAACATGAAAGAGCACTTCGCCACAAAGACAAAAACAACCATTTAGTTAATCATTGTATCAAAGAAAACCACACACCAGATTGGAATAACACAAAAATCATTGGAAAAGAAGAAAATTACTATCCCAAATATTTGGATCACCCTCTTCAAAATTTCATCTGTATTTCAAAACCAACACTTCCTTCAAGATTATCGTATTCCCCTATCAACATTATCTTCACAAGACTTCATCTACATCCTCAATAGGCTGGGTTTATTTCTACTATCAACAACATCTGCAATAGACTACATCCTTTAAGTTTTCTTCCATCTCAAGTTCCTTCATCGTTTTTCAAGATTGGTGACTTTATTTATTATTAATTTTTGTTTTTATTAATTTTACGATTTTCCCCATTAAAAGGAGACTGAACTCATTTAAATTTAAATTTATATACCAATGTTGTTTAAAGGACAAGTACCACTTAAAAACTAATTTTTGTCTAAATAATCTAGAGTGAAAATAAATTAATGTAGTAATATTAAAAATTGCCAAAAATTTCTCTAAATAAATAAAAACTGCGTTTATATATGTATTTCGTAAAATCCGTCGCGCTCCATTTTGGATATGGAGCGATCATCCCCGTGACGTCATCGGCCTGCTGAAATGCGAGCTGTAGCTACTTTTAGTATTGTTTGAGGTATACGATATGGCTAAGTGCGGCTCGGATAGCAGTTCTGAATTCTCTTCAAGCGACAAAAATTTCGATGGAGATTTTTAAAACTATTCTATGAATTTTTTGAAAATCGTGAAATTAAGCCATACAAATTGGAGCCGCAAATAAAAAGATTTGCCAGTTGAACTTCTAGGCAACTGCCATGACGGGAAAAACGCCCCTCCCACATAGCTTAATATTCATAACATGTATGATTTTTAGACCGTTATCTAATTAACTGTTATTATTTATACAGGCAATATAGATATACTGGCTTGAGAAAAATAACAGAAAAGTTTTTCCAAATTGTGTTACGAGCATTATCAGGAAAGAATTTCTCTCTGAGGAGTACTGTGCGTTTAAATACCGAAGATATTAAAGACATATTTATAGTATATATACATATATTCATACAGTATTTCTATTCATTCTTCATTTATTCCTACTTAGTTGTCTTTATCTGCTTATCAATAAAATTTGAATTTTCTTACAAAAAAATCTTTGATTAATTTTCCAGTAATAAAACATTTTTGATTCTGTTTCTTAAATAATAGACAATTTGGGATTTTTCGTACGAAAAAAAAACAACAACACGAAAACGACATAATTTAAGTAGCAATTTCGTATTTGCTCATGATTATTTTTTGTTTCCGTCAAACAAGTTGCGCAGTGCGCACGAAACAGACTTTTCATTTTTTCGAAACTAAATTTGTTTCCCTTGCAGCATTCGTCCCTGTTCAAAGTGGATTATGCCAGTCGATTCGAAAGTTAGTTATCAACATTTTAGAATAGACATTTTATCAACATTTTGCTTAAGCTACTGCAGTAGGTAATTCATGTTTATTTAATAGAGTCGTTTGTGCTTCGAAATGCATTGTACGTTCAAACTTTTTCTTCGACGGAGCTAAAGTTTGGCGTCCATTATGAATCGGGGAGCTGATGCGCAGATGAATGCGCACTCATTTCGTCATACGCAAATTGCACACGAAATTCCCTACGAAAATCTTGAAAAAATTCCGTTACATAAGTGATGAAAATGAAAAATTTTTAAATGTCGTATTAATTTTTCGTTTTCGTATCTTTTTGATTTTCGTACAAAATAATCGCAAACTGTCTAATAACAGGCAGTATTTTCATTTATTTATATGGATTATAGCGAGTTTTGTATATAGATACATTTTTTTTTTTTTTTTGCTTGGACGATTACACATATCTGATAAAAGTGGTGGTTTTGAATAGTTTCTTTTCCTATTTTTTCTTTGGTAAAGAATTGGATCGACCTCATATTCACACAGAAGAGACGCTGTTGCTTTTGCCGGGATTCCATTTATCTGTCCGAAAAAATCTATCCTTTGCTTTTTTCTTATTTCTTGAGCAGAAAAGGGTGAAGCATAATTGTTACACACGAATACCGAACGAATACAATAGTTACATAATTATTGTTCAAATCGATGTCATGTTAATCGTGAGCAAAACTGTGCTAATTTGGAAAGAAGAGTTTTCAAATTCATTCAGTGTCATTCATATAACGTCTCCTTTTTTAAAATCATTTAGTCGTAACTTTACTAACCTAAGCTACACATTTCAATAAACATTCCTTTACACAGAGGTCATTAAATAAATTAAAATGGCCAAGGTAATATTTAGAAACTCTTTCTTGTATGTTTACTTTAAAAAATCACGGTGTCGAAGATTACAAGCAATTAGATGAGCTCTCTAACGTCTCCTACTGACTTGTGGAGCAGGCCAATGACGTCACATCGCCAGCTTGCTAACAAAATCATGGCAGACGCCGTTTTTCGCTCACTGTCGTATTTTGCAGTTTTCATCGCAGATTTTTAAGGAATATGATGATTTTTATAGAAAATTATTAATGAAAGTGTACTATAAACGTCATGAACTAACAAAATTTAAATAAAAAAGAATGTGTGATTTTTAGTGGTACTTGTCCTTTAAGGTTTGATCCCAGGTCTTGTTAATTATCATTGCATAAGCTGGGTAAATGGGAAATTGTCGACGTTTGAACTCTACAAAATGATCAGTCGTCTGTCACTGTATTCTTGGTATTAAAATGAATTGCCTGCGTTATCCCCGCTGAATATTGTAACTTGTATTGAATCTGATTATTCAGAATTAGCTGTTGTATTGTTTAATACCTAAAGCGTTCAACCTAATGGCCGTCAACCCTACAATTTACCGACAACATCAGACATTGCTGTGGTTTTTTGCCTGGCAGGGAGTCTGTGCATATGGTGATATTACCTCGTATTTTGCGCTGATGCACAGACAGTAGAGTTCGTCGGATTTTAGAAAATCACCCTTGGCATGATCCTCTGCACTATGTGCATATGTTTCCATATGAAACACAAGGGTGGCATATTTCTGTGCAGTCGAAGAACAACGCTCATACCACCAGTTTTATGCTTACGATCTTCAAATTCGTCACGTAAATGTTCAAGATCGGCGAAGACTTTTATTACATATAAATCGTACCTTCCCATCTTCGCTGAGCTTGTAAAGGCAAAACTAAGATGGGAAACAAAGTTGTGTCTGTTTAAAAAGTGTATTCTGAAGAATTCGAACTTGCAATATCAAGGTGGTCGAACACACCATATAACCAATGCGCCAAAGTAGCAATGAAAAAATGTAATTAATTTTTTTTTATTACAAAGGTGCTGTGCCTGGCACAACCGAGCAGAGGCAATAAGCAACATTAAATACCCATAGATTATATGAAAAGAAATATATTTAGCAATTCGCAAGTTCAGGATCTACCTTTATCTAGTAATTCTGCATGTTGCGATTGAATGGGGGTATTACAGGTTGAAGTTACATTTATATCCAGGCCTATCTTGAACACTGAATGTGCCGTTCGCCCGACCATTAACTGAAGTGCTGCAATTCCACTTGTTGCTATTGCCAGGGCAGCTTTGCCTTTCAATCGAACAGTCGCCAGCACTTTTTCCAGCAAAAATGATTTACCGGTTTTGCCACGACGGGTACCACAATAGTCGAATATGTAAATTTGATTTTAATTTAACACTAGTAATTTTTTTATTAAGGCCCATTAAGGCATGAGATATACATTGTTGGTCTGCCCATATTGTTGCTCATGCATTGTCGCTTCATAACTGACAGATCAAGCAAAATATATAAATAGATTCTTTCATAATTTTCCGCTTCTATGTTCATTCTTTTGTCCAGCCCTGTATTATTTGGGTAAAGTCAGACCAGCTTGTGGGAGCACTGTTAGTTGCATTTTATCCGGTGCTCTTATATGCAGACTTCGACAGTTTCATTCCTAGTCTCTTCTTAGTGTTTGTCATTTTGATTATGTATGCATTATGCCATCACATTTTTTCTGCTGTGCCCTACCATTAGTCCTTTTTTTTTTGCCCTATCCCACCACGCCTTCTATTCATTTCCAGGCTACCCAATACATACCCCCCCCCCCCCACATCGTCTCTATATATAAGCACTCCTTTCATTACTTCAGGGTATGTAATATTTTAATATTCTCCTTGATTTAGAGAACTATCCTTGCTTTGACAAAGGATAAGCTGACATTTCGGATAGAGGCTTTTTGTTTTTATTTATTATTTTTTTATTTCTGATTTATTTATTTATCTTTTTTACTTATTTGGTTCTATTATCAGATTATTAAATGAAATTTTTCATAATCCGCAGTAATAATTTTTTTAACTTTTATAATTTTTTTATCTGAAATTGATTTCGAAAAACTTCACCCATTTTTATTCCACCAAACGCAAAAGCTGACCTCTTTCCTTTAAGGAAAGGTCAAAGCTCATAACATCATAAGTCAGTTGTGTGCACGGGCAAAGAAGCACTATTTTTTTTTTTTTAGGTGTACTCATTTGCGTTTGCAAAAAGGTCTTTAGTCGCATGAGTTTTTCTACCAATATAGCGAGACGGACTTTAAATTCAATGCCCTGTTCATGCAACATACCTTTGTTTTTATTGAAATAAATGCAAATTTTTTTCTTGAAATTAAAATATTACTCACTCTAATAGGAAACAGTATAGGGAACCAACTAAACATTCCAGGTGAATGAGATTCTGGAACAATACCTAAAAATTTATTCAAAATCAGGTGAAATTAGTCAACATTTAAAAATCCAACATCTAATTGTTACTTAATGTATAAAATTATCAACACTATATCCAAAATGGAACTTACTGAGCTTTATATCCTTGTATAATACTGTTGTAAAATACCCGGCAAATCCATGAAGAATTGAATCCTGATTTACAGTAAATTTTAATACCTTGGACCGGGTATTATCTTTAACTGGATCTGTAGACAAAGAAAACAAATTTTAAACCTGGAATGGGAATCTCATGCTTCGTACGCATTTATGAAGAAAAAAATTCAAGGACTTTTCAAGGACTAAATGTTTTTCAAGGACTCATTAAATGAAATGTATACATAATTTTTTTCCCAAGAAAGGGGAGGGGAAGGGGATTTTTCCACAAACGAGTATGGGAAAGATGTGATGACTCATTTCTTGGCATTTCTGTCTGTTGAGATAAAAGGTAGTCCATGAAAAACCACATGGAAGAATTACCACTTTTCTTTCTTAAAGAATTCAAGGACTTTTCAATGACTCTATTCCGTTTTTAAGTACTTTTAAGGACCTTGAAAACGAAAAAAGTTTTTTAAGGACTTTTCAAGGATTTCAAAGACTCGTACATACCATGGAATCTACAATTCATAATAATCATGGTCGACAATTTTTATTATAAAATATTTTAATTTCCTGGGTGAAGACCTTACTTTTCTTTTACAAATGTTCACACAATTTTCATAATTCAACTACATGTAATATTAATATGCTCAGAACAAATGTTTACAAAGTATTTGTTTACCAAGTGTTTACAAATAATGTTCCACAGATTTCAAAAAACTACATTAATAGAAAACGAGTTAACTTTTAAAATTATAATCAAGTTTTTCATCAGTACAACATGAAATGCTAATTTACAGTTGTGAAATTGACGACATGTTTATAGTTGAAAGCAAAAGAGATGTAATATTCTTTTGCCTCTTCTGCTATATGTTGAAAATGCTACATCAGGGGTAGAAATTAAATATTAAATGATTGCCCACCTGGCAACTATTCCAAAAATTCTGGTTGCTCAATTTCAAATGTGGTTTCCGACATGGCACAGAATGATATTTAGATTATCCATTAAAAGTTAGCTTTACCCATGTATGATCGCGAGATATACAGAATCAAATAAATCACTACTGAGAACATCAGTGTCTTAAGTTTTACCATAATCATGCCCTTTTACCATCATCATACGGTTTTACTAACAAAAACAATTATCTAATGCAATCTTAGAATGATTCTGTGTAATCACTGACACTACTCATGCCCATATTCATAATGAGCGCTCTTGTTTTTGCTCAAGACCATTTTGAATACAACAAATTTTATATTATTGAATTTGTATATAACAATGGTTTGAGCAAGAGCACTCATTCTGAATACGGGCCTCAGAGTCTGAATCATTTTCTGACTCACAGTCACTAGTCGTCTTGTTTCAATAATATTACCAGCACCTTCAATCTCACTTTCAACAATATCAGCTTCAGACCTACTTGGTTTACCCTTACCATAGGATTTAATAGAGCACCATTTGGACCCATCCTCATGTTAAACCATAAACTAACAGCTTCATAAGGATTAAATTTTCTGATATTGTGGCTTTGCAATATTAGTCGCATCAAATTAGTAAGCACAGGAAGCTGTAATTGTTATTTTTAATAATTTTTATTGTTGAAAATCCCCTTTCACAATCTACGTGTTTCGGAAGGCACAACAGAACATTCGAAGCATGGAAAAGTTCTTACATTCAGACCAACAGAATCAATAACACTATCCCAAGGAACTTGGACTGACAATGGTCTTGAGCAAGAGCTCATTTAAATTTCGGTCTTTAAATTTTTTCGTTTATATGGTTGTATAAAAAGTAATCAATACCGTATGTTGCATTTTTCAAAAAAGTACATAGGAACATACCTTTATTCGGATGATGAAAACTAAAAAGCGGTTGAGGTGAAGCTAATTGTAAAATATTATGTAAATGAACTACATAAGGAGTTTCAAAGGACACCTGAAACAAAACGAAGGAATTAAATCTCTAATTTATTTATTTTATTATTTTTTTTTTTTACATCAACAAGAACAAATCACAATTCTTACCAGTGGGCTTTTATCTCTTTCTTTTAATAACCGGACTTCATTGTACAGCTTCGATGATTGAATGGGGCTCAAATAAGAAGTGTACATAGATGGAATGCTAATACCATCATCTAAACATAACCAAAAAAAAAGTATATGTATTTCAAATTATTAACACACACAAAAAAAGTAAACATTAAATCCTTCAATCTCTAGATTAAAATCCTTTATTCTTATAAAATGAATTCACTCAACAATTTTCCTGTTGTTCTAAGATATGGTTAAGTTTGATTAATCATAGTTTTGCAACTTATTATTAGTTTACACGAATTGGTAATTGGTTTTCCATTGATGCTGCGAGTCGTTGCCCCATGCATTTCTTCCCCTGGGAACTAACTTAGGCTCTGTGTATGGTTGTCTAGCTAGTTGTTTGACAGCCCGCAGCGGTTCGTTTGACAGCTACCAGAGTTATTTGAAGGCAGCCTTAGTAATTATTCATTTCTCCAGCTGTTGACATCTGCTTCGGCAAGACGGTCCGCAGGGTGGATGGAGACCACAGGGAAGAGGCTGCGGAAACCAACCTCACGCTGGAGTGGGTAAATAGTCACCTCTTGAATGTTTGGATATTTTTTCAAAGGCATTTTTCTTAATAAAAATCATCAAAAGAATTTTTTATTATTAAAATTTTATGCCCGTGATATTAATTTTATAAAAACCAACGAAAAAGCACTCGTTGGCCTTACTATACACACAAGTGACCTGTATTATCAGTATATTTTAGTAAAATACATATCACAATATTATTTTCAGTCTGTTCCGCTTTCGAATTTTAATTATTCCAGAAAAAAAAACATCGCTATCCTAAAAAAAGATTTTCAGCAATGAAAACCTGCATGACTTTAGATAAGCATCGATATAAAGTATCGAAAACATTTTTCAGACATTAAGAAGCATTGAAATAATATTAATTATAAAATGATGGAAAAATTATCCACTGTTATAATCAAAACTCCACTTAATTTAAAGTTTCTTCAGGCGAGAGATGTTTTGTATACAGGGTGTATCAAAAGTCTTCATCCAATTTCAAAATGCTATAGCTCCACAACAGTCTATTGCAGGTGACCAAATTTTTCTCTAAATCAAATCATGAGGTTTTCAATTGTTAATTTAGTGATTTTCGAAAGGTATTATATGGTTGACATTAATTTTTAAACTAATGTTTGGTGTAACAACGTTTTATTGGAAGTCAAATTGTGACTGGATGCCAGTGTGGTTGGGGGTGAGTGGGTATGTCTGATGTGGTTGCCTGGTGTTGGTGTTTGTGACTGATGGGTGCTGAGTGCTTGTTTGCATATAGTCATTTATATACACTATATGATCAAAAATATCCGGACACCCCTCACAGATCATCGATTGGCCCAATGTCACATGATAATGACTTGCACATCATTTAAATAGCTTCCCACACCTTCAGACACAACTCTGCTTGGACATTGGCAAGAATGGGTCGTTCGGCAGAGCTCAGTGAGTTCCAACGTGGAACCATCGTTGGATGTCACCTATGCGGCAAGTCCGTGCGTGACATTTCCAGCCTTCTTCAGATACCCAAGGCAACAGTAGGCGATGTCATTATGAAATGGAAGACCCGGGGATCAACAACAGTTCAACAACGAACCGGTAGACCCAAGAAACTAACGGACAGAGACCGTCGAGTGCTTCGTCGTGTCAACCGGAAGTCCTCGGCGGAAAAAATTGCCACAGAGTTTCGAAACGCCTCTGCAAATGATGCCAGTACCATGACAATTCGTCGGGAACTGCACACGATGGGATTCCATGGCCGTGCTGCTGCCCACAAGCCCCACATCAGCAGGGTCAACACCAAGCGACGTCTGGAGTGGTGCAAAGCCCACAGAAACTGGACAATGGACCAATGGAAACGTGTAATGTGGACAGACGAATCTCGCTACACACTCTGGCAATCCGATGGACGAGTTTGGGTTTGGCGCATACCTGGAGAACGCTTCTTACCTGAGTGCACAGAGCCCACAGTCAAGTTCGGAGGAGTCATGGTGTGGGGCTCATTTTCATGGTACAGACTGGACCAGCTCGTTCCTGTGCAAGGAATCATGAACTCCGACCGTTATCTGAATGTTTTGGACAACTGTGTACTTCCAACGTTGTGGCAATTTTTCGGAAACGGGCCATTTCTCTACCAACAGGACAATGCTCCGTGCCACAAAGCGAGGCGTGTACAGCAGTGGTTTGCGGACTCAGGGGTCGAAGAAATGGGTTGGCCGCACAAAGTCCCGACCTCAATCCTATAGAGAGTCTGTGGGATGAATTGGAAAGATGCTTGCGGGCCAGATCACATCGGCCAACTTCTGTACCTGAACTGATTCTCGCTCTTCGGGAGGAATGGAGGAACATTCCGGAAAGTACCTACCAACATTTGGTGGAAAGTCTTCCCCGAAGGGTGGAAGCTGTGATTCGGGCAAAGGGATGTGCAACGCCCTATTGATTTCCATGAAATCGTCGCTAGAGCGCAAACGTGCATGTGTCCGGATATTTGTGATCATATAGTGTATATATGTATTTGGGTGTGTGTAGCCTGGTATGCATTTTAGTTGTTTTTTTATTTATTTATTGTGGTAGAGTCCATGTCCATTCAGGCAGGGCCATTACCTAGATAGTCTCAGAATTTCTTGAATTTACTATATGTTAAAAATCAGGAAAATATAAGATTACCATACTTTTTTGGTTTTGTCCAAAAAAATTCCTGGGCCGAGATACAGGCCCTCAAGGATGGCACTGCAGGTACCATTTCTTAGCTGGAATTTTCGGTGAAAGTTTTACAATGCTCTATCTCTGGAACCGTTCATGATATTTGATTGCTGTTTTTTTTATGTTAAAGATAACAATTTTCTGAGTAACCCAGATCCTTTGTTTGTGAAATATGTGTTTAAGTTCCCTTGCTGTAGCCTTGGGAAATTTTCTTCAAAAAATTTTCTTTATTTTTTTTCTCAAAAATGCCAATCCCAAAAATTTTGAAATTTTTACTGTTGATTAGTACCATTAAGTACTACATTCACTGAAAAGAAGAACTTCCACTTTTGAGTTTAAAATTTTTTATAAACAATTTTCTCTTTTCAGCTTCCATGGTTAATTTCTTTATTCATTACACGATGCTGCATTTAAAAATTTTTTGTCAGATGTTTGAATTCTGATAGCTTATTTTGGAACAATTTTTAATGCTGATTTCAAATCAGTTTTTAATTATGCTGTAGCACATCATGATTTTGTACTAATGCTAATATTTTTCTGCATTTGCATTTATGCAAAAAAATCAATGAGATAATAAACATAGAAAGATTTAGTGAAAGCATTTAAAAGCATATATTTTTAATAAGATATTTGCAGTACACATTAACCAAAAAAACCTTATTTTAACATTTCTCACAGCCGTAAATATAGCAAAAATGTGTTATTTTTCAATAAAAAAAAAATGCAGATATTTTAAAAGCTGTACGTGATACCAAAAAAAAAATTTTATATTTGAAATCAGTGTGAAAAATTGGTTAAAAAAAAACATACATCACTTTACAAACATCCAAAATCATGCAATTTTTAAATTTGACTCCATTCCTTTTCTCTCTGTCTAGAACCAGAAATTCCAGAATGAAATAGAACCATCCAATTGTCTAACCAACCAATTTCCTCTCAGTACAGTAGTAGATTTAGGGAAATGGGGGCTTCAACCAAGGTCATTTCCTCTTTTTGGCCTATGGCTGACAAAAGAAAGTTAAGTTGTCAACAAGCAATCAAAGAGAGCAGTTTATCAAATTTTAGGATTAGCAGTAGTGCATTTTGTGAAGAGATGGAAAGTCCTGTGGTTTTAAAATGTCTTCTGAATGGGGGCACAGGAGAGTGAAGTGTGCTGACTATTTGCATATCCATAAAAAAGTGATATACAAAACTAGCAAAAAAACAGACTTTATTCAGGTTGGGAATAAGAGTGCTCATTTCAAAGCTCTGTTTCAAAGTGAAGATATTTCGAGTGAGGACTTCCTTTGTTCTAAATACTTTGTAAGAATATCAAAACAAATGACACCAACTGAACAAGAAGTCGTCTCCCATGGAGTTGATGATGAAGATTTTATATCTCAAGAAGAAGCATTAGATTCCCTCAATCAATCAGCATCAGAGGTTGGTGTTACTCCTATCAAAAAACCATGGTCAGTGAAGTCAAGCCATGAGCTGTATGTATCAAGGAAGCTCAAAGAAATTGTTGAAGCTGTGGGTGAGTGTACCAAAACAACACTTTCCAAACTCTTCAAAGTTGAACTTCCATCTTCAGAAGATGAACTGAAAGAAGCTTGTGAAACTTGCAAGGAATTTATATCAAACATCAATTTTGCTATTGAATCGTGTGCATCATACAAAGAGAAGGTGAAAATTCTAACACTCATCCCAGCATCCCTTTCAAAGGTACAAATTTTGAACCACATTCCATCTGCAACGAAATACATGGTGGACAAAACAAGAAGTGTGAAATCTGCAAAAGGAGTGTTTGGAAAACCAGATCCCTATTATGGTCATCCTCTAAATGTAGTTGATATTGAAATTGCAGAGTCATTTTATCTGGAAGATAAATGGGACTGTTCTCGCCCGACAAAATGGACACTATCACCATAACAGCTACAGGAAAAAAATTAGTGAAAGTGAAAGGATACATGACTCGCAGCATTAAAGAAACCTTTGCCATATATAAGAGGGGTAACTCCGTTCGGTCGACTCTCAATCGGTCGACTCGCATTCGGTCGAATCCCAATCGGTCGACTCGCAATCGGTCGACTGTCAATGGGCCGATAGGGTTGGTTTGTCAGCATTACTTCCCCCATTTCATGAATGACCTCACCCGCACCCACCTACCCCTTTCTGGTCTGGAAACGCTTCCGGGTTGTGTCGATTGAATGTTTTGCTACGGAGGACTAGTTTTTTCCCGTTTTTTTCCATGGTGGTGATATCCTGTATGAATTTTTTATCCAAGGAATGGCAGTTTTTGGTCTTTTTCTACTTCAAAAGTAAACTGTACTGTGGGGAAAAAACTGTTTAAATGAATTATAAAAGTATCGATATCGCATATTTTTGTATCGAATATCGCTCACAGACTATCAAAAGGTAATGCTAAATATGCCGAACTCAATCGGCGTTATCAATCTTATACTCGTATGTATGAACATTCGCCACAAACAGTAGAGGATGCCATTGTTCTTTTAAATCGAGTTGCACATAATATTGTTCCTTCATTTTATTAAATATTGAATAAAACTGTTTTACATTGTTATCGGTCTATTTATTTATGTGAGTTTATTTTTACATTTTATTTACTGTTTATTTACTCATCAAGCCAAGTAAGTTACTTACAAAAAATATTCGCCTTAATAAGAGGAGTCTCCACATACTAAGTTTTTTCAGTTTGGTTCGCTTGTAGGAACATTATAGTCATTTCATTTTTAGAAAATTATCTCTAACTAGGCTTAACCATTTATCATAAAAATACGTCAAGGCACAGTTTATGGTACCCTCTAAGTATGTATTAATTTCATTTGATTCTGCTTGTTGCCGTTTCGGAGGAGATAGCTACACAAAATTGGTCTTATACGCACAAAATTTTTCAAAATTTCAACATATCTTTTCGAATCATGGGCTTTCGATTCAGATAAGAAAGGTGGGTGTTGGGGGAGGTTATTCACGAAAGGGGGGAATTAATGCCGACAGACTAACCCTATCGGCCCTTTGAAAGTCGACCGAATGCGAGTCGACCGAATGGGAGTCGACCGATTGCGATTCGACCGAATGAAAGTCGACCGAATGGAGTATAACCATATAAGAAGGAGCATCAACTATTTCACATTGGAAGATCAAAATTTTATGCACTTCGACCTAAGTGGGTGGTTCCACACCCACCTAGAGATGTTTGCTTATGTGTTTATTGTGCGAATTTTGAACTTTGTGTGGTAACTTTAAAGAACTTACTTGAAGGTGTGACATACGACACCTTGGTTGAACGTGTGTTGTCACTAGTAGTGTGTGATGTAGAGCAAGAAACCTGTTTGTTTCAGGAATGCGGTGACTGTCCTGGAAAGGGAGGACTAGACTCACAGACACTTGGCCTGGAAAACGAAGATGACTCTTCTGAATTTACATATGCAATATGGGAAGAAAATAAACTTATTAAGAAAACTGTTGCCATTGATAACTTCATTGATGAACTTGGGAAGTGGACAACAAAAGCAGTAACACACCAACATCTAAAAAAAATTCAACAACGCCACATTGCAGAAGTGAAAGAGCGTGTAACGACTGAACAACTATGCTTAGTGCTTCACTGTGATTTTGCTGAGAACTGGTCTGTGATTCTTCCACAAGAAGTACAAGGATACCACTGGAGTAATGACCAAGTTTTAATTTTTACAGCAGTCACATTTTCAAAACAAGACCACAAGTGCTGCTGTTATAAAGTAATGACAGAGGACATGACTCAGCACATGCATTATTGGCAATACGCAAAATTCTACAGCAGGTGCAACCACAGCCAGAAAAGATCATCATTATATCTGATGGTGCACCTAGCCACTTCAAAAATCGTTACCAACTGTTTGAAATGACAAAGTCGCTTGTTCCAATGCAGTGGATATACAGCGCTACAGGTCATGGGAAAGGGCCTTGTGATGGTGTAGGAGGCCTGCTTAAGCACCATGCTACAAAACAATCTTTCCAGCCCAAGTTTAGCTGCAATTCAGAATGCCGAAGATTTCACAAGAGTGGTGCAGTCATACACATAGACAGCCCTCATCCTTTTGCCCAAAGAAGAAGTTGAAAAATTCCGCCAGCAGAAAGTAGAAGAAT
The DNA here is from genome assembly GCA_023313115.1 of Rhysida immarginata. Lineage (NCBI taxonomy): Eukaryota > Metazoa > Arthropoda > Chilopoda > Scolopendromorpha > Scolopendridae > Rhysida > Rhysida immarginata. Next base: position 3,089,684 of record JAHWFO010098624.1, on the reverse strand, counting down.
GGTCCAACCAAATTCCACCTGTGAAAGGAATTCAGAAGACACATGTCTGGACACACAGTGATGGGAAAACCTACATTGCACGAACTTTACAGAGCAAGCAACAAGAAATTTAATTTCTCCAACCGAAATCTCAGAAACAGCAAGAGAATATTCAGTGTCACAACCTGCGAAAAGGGTTGTTTGTGGCCTGTGTATATGACAGTGAATGGTGGATTGCAGAGGTTATAGATATTAGTTGTGAGTTAAATGAAATCACTGTGAACTTTATGCTACCACATGGACCAGCTGCTGGATTTAGATTTCCAGCTGCAAGACAACAACAGCACCACCACCAGTGCTCACTTCCAATCCGCTATGCTTTGTAGATTTTGGATGACCCAGTGCCTATTGGTTCAACAGGAAGGCATCACTCAATATCAAAGGAAGATACTGATGCAGTTGAACAAATTTTTAGTTCATTTAATTGCTAATTTCAGTTCTAAGGTCTAAGCAGTGCACAGAAATGTTTTGTAACTGTATGTGTATTGAGCATATACTTGACTTATAAGCTTTAATATGGTTTGATAGCTGTCTCTATTAGTTTTATTTATTAAGAATCAAAATGCCATGTAAATGTGATTTGATTTTGATTTAATTTCTGGTCAATATGCGAGTATGTGATAATTACAAATGGTTTATTATACGCCGAAATTTTAAATTGTTTATAAAAAATTTTAAACTCAAAAGTGGAAGTTCTTCTTTTCAGTGAACGTAGTACTGAATGGTACTAATCAACAGTAAAAATTTCAAAATTTTTGAGATTGGCATTTTTGAGAAAAAATAAATAAATTAAATTTTTTGAAGAAAATTTTCGAAGGCTTATAGCAAGAAAACTTGAACACATATTTCACAAATAAAGGATCCAGGTTACTCAGAAAATTGTTATCTTTAACATAAAACAAACCCCAATCAAATATCATAAACAGTTCCGGAGATAGAGCATTTTAAAAGTTTCACCGAAAATTCCAGCTAAGAAATGGCACCTGTGGTGCCATCTTTGAGGGCCTGTATCTCGGCCCAGGAATTTTTTTGGACAAAACCAAAAAATATGGTAATCTTATATTTTCCTGAATTTTAACATATAGTAAATTCAAAAAATTCTGAGACTATGAAGGTAAGATTTTTTTTTTTTTGCTGCCTGAATTGATATGGATTGCACCTTGTAAATGTGCACACAGTGGTCCGTTTTGTTATAGCGAATATACGAGGGTGGGCTGAAAAGTAATGCCTCCATGGCTGTAACTTTTTTATTTTTAACCGATTTTCAAAATTCTTTTTGATATTCACATTTCTCCTCTATGTAATGTACTATTCACTTTTCGACATAGTCCCCATCCCTTACCACGCATTGTGCCGACGCGTGACTAGTCGGGTGAACCCGGGGTTGTTGTCGACACCAAGACCGAACGGCAGGTTTCACCTCGTCGTCAGAACGCAACCATGCCCCTTAAGATGCTCCTTCCTCTTTGGGAAGTGGTGAAAGTCGCAAGGTGCAAAGTCTTTCATTTTTGAACTGCAGTTTTTCATCTTTAAACTGTAGGCGCTGCAACCCCGTCTGATGTGTGGCGATCGTGTGTGGACGGGCGTTATCGTGCTGCAGAAGAGGATCCAAAGCTGCCATTCAATCCTCGTGTCGACGACAACCCCGGAATTCCTCTCCGACGGGTTTACCCGGCTAGTCACGCGTTGGTACAATGTGTGGAAGGGATGGGGACTATGCCGAAAAGTGAATAGTGCATTACATAGAGGAGAAATGTGAATATCAGATACAAAAAGAATTTTGAAAATCGATTAAAAAATAAAATTACAGCCATGGAGGCATTACTTTTCAGCCCACCCTCGTATAATTGTTGGCCACTCTGCTGTTTGTTTAGGTTTAATGATTAATTTCCTTTTGTAATCACTCGGAAAATAACATTATTTGTTGCTGAAGATTGTACGATCCTCAGATGCTGCAACAATGCCTTGGTTGACGTTTATCACAAGCTTTGTTGTAACAGGAGAAATTCTGCGAAAAGAGGAAGTTTTTCTCGTAGTTTTTTTTTATTTGCTATGCTGGGAGAGAGTGAAGTGAACGATCAGGAGAAAGCTGTGTTTGTGGAACAAGGCAAATGAACATCGATAAAGGCGATGTCCTTTTTGCCATCTTGAAAACAAGGAATCTCCCGCTAGTGCATACACCATTAACGTCTGCATTATCTTGTGCTTAGGCAATTAACGTGTAGTTTTGTTGCTATGTTTGCCGTATTTTAATGATCTGCTTTTGTTTTACACCGCAACATGAGTAACCGTCGAAGATTTGCAATGTGCTCATGGCGCGCCTAAGAGGCATGGATGCTGTTGTTAGTCCGTCAGCATGTGGCATTTACACTTTATAGTTTGACATCGAAGTTGAGAAAACATCCAGTTCATCTGCAGAAATGTGAGAACTTTCCATTTTATATATTTTAATCCTAAGTGGGAATTTTGTGGTTTTGACTGCTCTATGTTCGTCCTTGCTTGGTCCCCCCCCCCCTCGCTGTTATGAGCAGCGGGAACTGAATTCTTGAGATAAAGGTGAAAATCGTTGTGTTGCCTATGGTACACACGTGCTTGCTCTGACGAGAAGGGAGCTTTTGGCCTCGTCTGCGATTCTCTTTGAAGAGTGTGGAATCATACGCTAAGTCAAATCGATTGTAACGTTTGCGCACCTGGAAAAAACTTAATGTTTTTTTCTTGCTCAACGAGCATGGACACTGATGCGATTGTATAGATCGTCAGATGTGGCAATTGCCACACTGTGTAATGAATGTTACCCGTGAAGCTGAGTCTGTACAGGTTGTCTTTTAAGAGTGGCAGCAGCCCCTGGTGTAACACGCGGTGCTGTTGGGGCGCAGGCAACTGCTTTGGCACTGTTGTACATTTGTTGAGATTTGGGCGTTGGTTTCGGAGCAGAGTGCTGTGTTTGGCTTGAGCGCAGGACGCTCATGCGGTTCTTGTACTCCTCCCTATCCTCAATCCTGTTGCTGCTAGAAATAAATGGCTAAGGGGCTTTGAGGGGTTCTGAGAAGGCTGCTCCGTGTCTACTGGCCCAAGCGCTTGGTGGCTGTCCTGTGACAGCGTTGTGCATGCCTTGAATGATACCGTTGCATGTGTTCTGTGTATACCGGTCTGTTAAGGCTGGTTCCCATAGAACCGACTGGTCACTACGACTACGATTGAGAAGCCCGATTTGATAAGCATCGACGCAGTCGTACTCGATTATCGGCAGAAGGTTCCAGTTCCCATAGGCGCGATTTGCAATCACGATCTAACACTGCGCAAGTACGGATTGGACGAGAGCCTCTTGTCGAGAGAGAATAAACATGGCGTCTAGTTTATCGATACGTTGGCGAGTGTGTTTTCTTACGTTGTGTACAGCTTTAAAAAAGCCGTATACCCCCTTAAAAATTATCAAATAATAAAGAGGGGAATAGTTATACATTCATCTGTGATAATTTATTTGAGATTCCTCAACACACAAAGGCAAGAGCATGGAAAATCACACCGACGATTCGATGAACTCCCCCCCCGCCCTCCCCCTTTGCTAAAGCACGTGGATAACGAGAGAGCTGGAACATTGCTGACGAAGCCCCCACTAGCTGGCTTTGGTGCCGATAAAATTAAAAATTCATTTATTTCACAAAAAAGAATTAAGCTTTTCTAATGTTTTATTTTATATATTATACCTTGAGATAATTAAAAAGGTCACCCAAAATGAATAATTATAAAAGTTCACAAGATTTAAATTCAGTATTCTACACAGCACGGAAAAAAAAAAAAAAAAAAAAATCAAAATATTTAAAATAGAATCTTCTGTGGAATCAAGAAAAGGATTCAAATTAAAAATATTTTCGAATTATATAATTAATTAATCCTTAGAATGTGTAATTAAAAATTTAATTTTCAAATTGCATCAATTTTTTTTTATCAAAATTATATTGAAAATAATGGAATTACAGCCATGGAATAAATATAAAAACATTTTGATGCAATTTAAATAAAGATTTTAGTTGCACATTTTAGATTCATTGTTTTACTCACGTTGTATTGCACTGTATATATTTGGTTATTTAAAAAGTTCTCTTTACAATAAAAGGGTTTTTTTTAATACCAATAAACTAACTTAACTTTCGTCCTAATACAAAAACTCTTGTGAGGTGGAATTTTTTAATTAACTAAATATTTACACATTTTAATTATATATTTCGAAAATATTTGTATTAGTTTCTGATCAAATCCAAATTTTCTAGACATTTTATAAATATTTGTTATTTCTTAAAAAATTAGAATAGTGATTAGCAAAATAATGCGTTTAAACAGCTCAACTGGTGCTACATTTTACTAATATTTATAACCAATACTATCTCAATGTCTCTTTTTAGTTAATTGAATTTTAAATTTGTAATTCTGAATAAAGTCTGATCGATTATGGGTAAATAAACTTTGCTCATTTCGATAATTTTTTTAAAAACAATTCTTTTATATAAATTATGACTTCCTCAACATTCATTGATTATTAACATTTTGCGAGTTACAAAAATCACATTTTTATCGTCATGTAAGCATTCACAGATGGGTTCCCTTCACAGTTCCAAATAGATCGATCCAATACAATGATTCACGTGACCGAAATCGCAGGATCGGACCTAGAAAAGTTTGTACGGTTTAAACTACTGAGACTGACGATTTGTAGTCGCGATTTCAGTCGGGCATACGAATCGGAGCTAAAAATCGGAGGATAAGAAAATCGGTTTCCATAGGCTCGACTCAGTCAGATGCCATTATCGCATGATCACACTTAAAATCGGAGCTATGGGAACCAGACTTTAAGGACACTTTTGCAGGCGAGACGCCTAAACTTTTGTAATTGT
>JAHWFO010098624.1:3025574-3065587 GCA_023313115.1 Rhysida immarginata | reverse complement strand
CCCACCATCTTATTGGAATATGAAGTCCTCACCACACAGCTCTTCTGTGTACAATCTGAAAATAACATTATAAATAGTAAATTAACCAGAAGGTTCCTATTTAAGATTTCAAATTTACCCCTCCCCCACCCTCAGAAGGTGAGGTTGGTAGGGGGTCGAGTTTGGTATCATTGGATAGCTTTTCGAAATATTAAACACGTGTTTTGTTTTTTTTCGATCCGATGTATATTTCTCCAGTTATTCCAGTGTTACACATTATTTGAAATATCCTGTACAATGTAAAGTAATTACTGTTTGGCCTAATATTATCAATAGGTAATTGCTGTTATGCCTTTTATTGTTAACAGCTAATTGCTGTTAGGCCTATTGTTATTAATAACTAAAAATGTAAAGCCTATTGGATCAACAACTAATAAATGTTAGGCCTATTGTTAACACTAGTTATTTGATGTTAGGCCTATTATTATCAACAAATATTTGCTGTTAGGAATTGTTAACGACTGTTGTAGTCTTATGCATGTTATGTACGGCCTGTGTAGCTCTGAATATAGAGAACGTGAGAGGTATAGAGCTATGACAAACGTTCAATAAATTTATATTAGACATCACAAGAATTGTTATTTTTTCCAATATAAACACCCGGTCTGTCTCAAATACTCAAGTTAATACTCTAAAAACTGTAGTAGACACAGTGTGCTAAATAAGTAATGAGACTGATTTTTTTCCACGGACACTTTCAAGAAACGCGTCCACTGCCTACTAAATAATAACTGCCTGTGCAACGGCCCTCACTTACCCTAGAAAACGCCAATTTCCTATTTCCCCACTAACTAAAATTGGCGCTGCGTACCCGTGGTGATTAAAGCTCTGGATTACAGCGCTTTAGTGATGAGTAAAGCTCTAGATTTCGTGGCGTTATTTCTTTACTCTCTGGTTAAGTTATTAGTGGTAATGTTTAAATACAAAAATATTTCATAATTTAAAAGAAAAGTACTGTTTATAATTTATTGCTTAAAATTTTAGATTTTTTTTGATAAAATATACATATAACAACTTAAAAGAAACTACCGTACTTCTAAAGAAATCCCGTCAAACCGAAACCATGGTTTCTCAGTTAAGTAACTATACCGAAACCACTGATGGATGACGCCAAAAAATTGATGGTTGATTTTGGGAACTAAAACGTCATTCTGCGATTTTAGCTGCGTTGTACAGGTAGTTTATTATATAGTAGGCAGTGACGCGTCAAATGTGGTTGCCATTTCACCCGCTGAAGTTTGCTGAACACGCAGACCAGAGATCCTTAATACTAACGAGATATGGCAATCAGGCGATTTTGATGTAATGCGCAGATTTTTCTGCGCATTTGCGCTTTATCCCACTACACCAGATGGCAGCATCGTTTAAAACGTCACTGACAATTTTACGTTTTTTATTTTTATTTTAAACTGTTTTTATTTTTCAAATCAGAGTTTTAGCAAAGACGATAAGAAAGGAAGACCGGACAATTCACGTTTTCCCATAGGAGAAAATGATGCCTCCAACTAGCGCCATTACTAGCTAGCGGTGCGGGCTGAAACAATTCTACCCTCCAAGCAGCCTTTCTTTTTACATTTCTGTAATTAGCCTCAACCTCTTTGTTTTAAGAAATTTCCTCATTTTATTTGCTCGCGATTATTACGATTAAAAATTATTTTTGTTAAATTTAAATTAATTAACGCATCTTAATTAACACAGAATTTTTAGGACAAATCCTAAATAATTAAAGAAAAATTTACTAACAATAAAAAAAATAAAAAATTGAGACTTTTAAAAAAAGATGAAAGTTAATAAATATACAATATTGTATATTTATATACAATACCACCAAAATTGTATATTTATAATTCAATAAAATTATCGTAAGGTAGTCTAATTCATATGTTAAACAGAATCAAACCAAAGTATAAAACAATAGAAACTTCAGCAAACATAAAAATTTAAACCAAGAACAGATGAAGAGGGGGGGGGGGGGGGTCATAGGTTCTTTTTTAAACTGATGGATATAAAAGATTAAAATTACACAACTTAAACTTAGCATGACAGCAATGATTTATACATATATACTCGTTTGTTGAAACAACCTGGATCTGCACACCAGCGTCCCAATGACATATTTCATTTGAATCAGCTGCAGATTGCTTTTCGAAATGATTATCAACCGTCATGAGACATTCGAAGAGCTGGGTGGAATCAAACACTTTTAGTTTCGATTTCACACGGTTTCGATTTAATAAAAGAAACAACGTTTAGGGAATGCAACATATACTTTTTATTTATTTATTAAATACATAACTTATTTGAATAAATAAGATCATTTCTCTTTATTTTAATATACGATAATTACGCCCTCCAACGGTGCGGGCAAAAGTACATCAAATGACGTGATGCGCGAAGAAAGCTGCGCGGATCACTTAAAACAGAGGATTGTCCGGTCTTCTTTTCTTATCGTCTTTGGTAGAACCTCCATAGAGCGAACGTCTATATAGCGAAATTCTCTCTATAACAAAATTTTTTTGTGGTCCCGGCAAAATCCTTTTATTTGTTTTAATTTGATTTAAACATTGATTTAATGCTTTTTCAATCTCCATACAGCGAAATCTTTATAGCGTAATTATCTCTAATAACGTAAGGATTTTTCGGTCTGGACAATAAATTTTAAGATATATTTTAGCTCTTTATTATGAAATTTGGTTCCAAGAATACCTTCTTAACTTAACCAAGGCATTTTTGTGAGATTTTTCTTAAGAATCATTGACGGACGTTATTAAAGCTTAACGAGTTGTTATGCACAGCTTTTTAAAAGAAATGACTTTGTATAATTGAGAACAGAATCTACTGTGAAATGCCAGTTATATAAATTTCTGGGAAAGTCTAAAGTCTTAAGTCTGCTTATGCAAGCTTTTTAAGACTATTTTTTACGTTAGCTGTTGAACGGATCCATGTTAATTTTTGAGTAGGAAGTTTATACCCAAGGTTTCTTATCAATGCATTAGTAAGTAAGATAAAGAAATTTGTTAACAAATTATAATTATCCTAACTTATATTGTGATATGTGAATCTTAAGATTTTAAAAGAAATAAAACCCATAGGGCGAGTGCTACCATAATAGAATTTTGCTTTGGTTAAAAAGCATTCTTTACAACCTTAAGGGTAGCATCCCCCTCGAAAAGTCAAAATTTTGACGAAAAATTGAAAAAAAAATTTTTTTCGTTTTTAGCATTTTCAGGTTTTTGTGAATCCATTCTGAAATTTTTATAGCTGAACGTTAATTAGAAATTAAGATATTAATTAATTTATTTGCGTCAGTATTTCTGTTTAAGAACTCATTATATATCCATAAAATTAAAATTGCTATAACTTGAGTTTTAATTATCAGTTTTAAAAAATTTAAACTGTACTAAGTCAAGAAAAGGGAGCTCTATAACTTTATTTCAAAGTTTCTAAATCAATGAAACAAGTAATTTTATTGGCTGTTGATAGCATTGCATGTTATAGCTATGCGTGGTATAAACCAATCAGAAAGCAGTTTACAAAACGTGCGTGAACTAACAATATGGCTGCCTCCATTAGCGTCTTTCTCCTGTAATTCAGTCATCTTTGTTACCTTGTGATCAATTTCAGTTCCAAACATCACCTTTAGTTTATTAATCATTTTATAAACTATAAAATAATTAATAATGCCAGGTAGAAGAAGCGATCAGCCAAAGAAGAGACGATTTCGAGGAAATCGCATCACGAACAATAAATCTTACGAAGAAGGTGCCGCCGATACAGACGAAAACTTCTTTTCAGGAAGCAATTACTTCTTTCAGGAAGGTGCCGCCGCATCAGGTATTCACAACAGTTTTTGCAAGAGTGAGTTGAATTCTGAAATTAATATCAGTGGATACAGATTTATTGACTGTAAACTGGTTTCGACATTTATTAATCAATTTCCCTGTCCTCAGCGCTTTATTAATTGTGGATATGATATCAGTGAAAATCGAAGATAAGGACTATGTAGCTGGTGGTTTTTAAAAATTGATGAAAACAAAAATAAATTGATATTTCAACTTTAAACCTAATTTTCTCAGCTTTATTTTCACATTATCACCATCAGTCTTAGCATAATATCTTTTTAAAGAATTAACATATCATGAAAATTTTTTTTTCAGTTTTTTCATACATAATCAAGGAACATAATGAACTAGAATCATTGATATGTGAAAATTAATACTTTTTTAATTTAATTTAAAATTTAGGTTCATAGAAATCATATAGTAAAAGGGTGATGACCATTTTCTCTCAAGTTTTCAATTTTGCCTTTTCGAGGGGGATGCTACCCTTAAGTTAAAAATTAGAGAAATCTATCGACAGAAACGGGACCAATCAGGAAAATAACTCGTGAAAGTTCAATCTGATTAGTTATCCAATGGAAAGAAGATACAACAGAAAGCACAAATTACTTGAATTACAGGATACAGAATTAACTGGCGGTCGTTTAACAATTTCCATGGTTTCAAGTAAATTTCTGGGGAATGATTTATCTTAAAGGAAACCTTTTCGAATAAAAGGTTTAAGAGCTTGGACAGTTATTATTAAGTGAACCAGATTAAATAAACTCTAATAGTACAGATTCTTCCTGTAAAGTGGAATATTTTTGAATGCTGTTATAAGTGCGTTACAACACCCAACCACAAAACAATTTGAAAGCATTCTGCACAGAAAACAGATTTGTGGAATCTTGTGATATGTACTCTCATTCGAGAAATGAATTACTCTCAAAGACGAGATTACTAGCAAATTCTTGGGGTAGGAGCTGACGTCATGTTCTGGTGATTTTTTTCTAGGGAGGTTAGGACCCAAGAGCTAATTGTCAATATTCAGAGGGTTTTTTCTTAAATATTAGGATAAATCAAAAATTTTTTTGGACTATATATACTTTATTACCTTAATTAATGTTATGATGCCAAAAAAATGTAGTCTAATTCATCCTCAGATTTTACCTTTAAATTAAGTGAAGATTTAAGATCTCATAGCCCTATCAATCTCTTATAACTGTTTCAGTCGTTTAATTTATGAGAAAGAACTTACAAATTTTAAAGACAATTTGCAAAACATAGAAATTAAAATATGCAAATTAAATGTTTTAAAAATTTACAATTTCTAAACTCACGTCAATACAGCATTGGGATTTTTTTCAACTGCATAGAGTTTAATTTTTTGATTGGCCTTTTGTGCAGCAATTAAAGCTGATCTCACTAGTGGTCCTCTTCCTGCACCAACTACCATCAAAACGCTGCAAGAAAAGAGCAGAATGATATAGGTGTCAAAGAATGCAAATTACCAATTTAGATTTCATTTGTCCAAACACTTACATTTTAGGAGAGTCTTTTGTACGTTCGCTAGCTTTATCTACTATAGCACAATACATTGCCTGAGAAAAGAAAAAAAATGAATAAATTAATGTTCTAATGTAAAAACATACTATTTAGTACAGACCATTCCCTATCGACTAAGTTCAACATTTATAGAGCTAGACTTGCATAGTTAAATTCACTAGTATAGTCAAAAAACAAAAAATATTCATTCACACAGCTTTCCCTTGCCAGATGGGAAAAATAAAGAAAATCAAGCTTTCTTTTGGACAAGAGTTTTTACAGATTATTAAAGAATTTTCTGAAGGACATTACAGAAAATGAGATATACAGTGAAACTTTGATTTTACGATCTTCAAATTGTTTTCACAGAATTTACGTTACAAATTCACAGCCTCTGCAAAATGCTCATAAGATCAGTGTTTCCTTGAATTTACATTTCCTCCCTATTGGGTTTTCCGCAATTGTACGTTCTAATTCACTGTCTCACCAGTAGCATCTACTCCGAGTTTGCTCCAATTTCAATCCATGCAACTATCGATTCTCGACAATCAAAGGCACAGAGTGTTATTTCTTTACTCTATGATCGAAGCATGTGCAGTCACCATTATAACTTTGAACTGGAAATAAGCAGCAGCCGTTATACCCGGAAATAAAGCGTGTATTGGCAATGCTTTCCAATCTCAGTGTTATCTCGTATGTCAACTAAACATTCTGATATGCGGGTTGGGTATTCGATTGTCTGGATTCCCAACATATTTCGAAAATTTCAAAATAATATGTACTTTTTACATATTAAAAAAACGTATTTTTTAAGAAAAATTTTCTTTTAAAATTTGTTGTTTCACTGAGGATGTGCAACTTGGTATAATAAAAATAAGTTTTCAAAAGAAAGAACACAATGTATTTTTTAAAATTTTACTTGTTTGAGCATCTGGGATTTTTTCATCATCCAGGTGGTGTCAAATCTTAAAAATAAACTGTATTAGTTGAAACTATAGGAAAAATGTATAGAAAGAGTTAATTTTGACTGGCTTAAGAAGTGAACAAATGTGGGATACAAATAAGGCATATTTGGAAAAATACATATAGGCATTTTTCTTTCTTCATTTTCCTGATTTTACATTTTCCTCGATTTTACATTCATTTAACTTTGTCTACAAGATGTCGTAAAATCGAAGTTTCACTGTACACTGTTTTTATACTACAGTCAATTCTCGTTAATACAAAACCGATTAATATGAAATTCCGGTTAATACGAAGAAATTTTGTGGCCCGTCCCCGAGAAAGCAATTTCTATGTAAATTTTTCTGCTTTATACGAACATATTTTTATTAAAATACGGTTTATACAAAGGAAAATTTCATAATTTTATTGAAAAAGTCTTTTCAGGGACAACTTTAACGTTAATCTGTACGTGCAGATAAGTTCCAAAACTGTTATCTTTTCTTACCGACGGCTGTTGTCATAACAAATGCTCAAAAGAACCATCTGCCATTTTTGTTTACATAAAACTTCAAGTAGGAGAAAGATGAAGCATCACTTGTGTAAGGAGGCACGCTATTGGCTGGGGGTGAAATTACCTCATAGAATGATCACGTTGCTGAAAAATATACAGTCAGTTCTCGTTAATCCGAAATCGTGGGGCCAAGAAGTGTAAATAAAGTTAATAAAAATTATATTCAAAATCATTTCATGTGTTAAAGCAGCAGGATAAGTGATCGCTTCTGTCGAGATAAACGTGTGATTTGTTTTGTCACGCAGCGTCGAGACTAGCGTGAAATCTGAATCAAGTATTTTCAAACTGGCGGGAAATTGATTCACGAAATCTGATTGGTTTAGCTATTATAGATCTGAAATCCTGTCACATGGCGCTCAAATCTGTATTTAAACAAGTGCAATATCGACACTGGAAACGATGACAACACTGATCGTTTCAAAATCAATTTTGTCATTGCTACAATTCAGAAGAGCAGTTATCCAATTTTATTATTCAATGTCAGTCTCAAGCAAAAGGAAACGAAAGGATCTTTCGTTAGATCTTAAATTACAGATTCTTAATGCAGCGAAAAAAAACCAACTGCTATAAAAGGGCAGGTTGCTAAAGACTTTGACATTCCAGCATCAACATTATCAACGATTCTTAAATACTCTGAAAAAATTAGACAACAGGCTGAAACGAGTGGAATTCTGGAAAGAAAACTAATATGAAAAGCAGCACACGAAGACATGGAAACGGCACTGTTGACATGGTTTAAACAAGTTAACGTTTTTTCTGTTCCAGTATACTGTAGAAATTACTTAAAGTACTCTATTTCCATGCTTATTTCATAACACTTTTAGTATTGTTGGTTTATACGAAATACGGATAATATGAAAAATTTTCTTGGTCCGCATGATTTCGGATTAATGAGAATTGACTGTATATTGAACTTTCTTTTGCAGGTACCCTATATTTTGAGACAAGTTGGGTTACTGTATGTGTTCTGTGACTTATGTAAATTTTTGTTATGTATGATCCACTTATTTATGTATGGAACTGTCAGCACAGTCCTTTGGAAAACAGAGCATGATGCTTTCGTGAGAATATTTCTGATCTGACCTCATTTATGTCCATGAGGTTAAGGCACCTGACCTAAATTGAACAAATGCATCAAAACAGTCATCAGATGCTAAAACTGCACAATGGGGATTATACATGAAAACTTTCAAGAATTGGTCTCGATAGTATTAGTTTTCAATATCGAGGAATGATGATTCGATTTTTCTAAAACTGTTTAATTATTAAAAAAAAAAAAAAAAAAAAAAGATAGGATCTCAGAAAAACACTACATCATAGGACTCTGTGCTGTGACGTCACGATCTTCCTGCTATCTTGAATCTATGGCGTTCTCCTTTGTTGACAGTACTATGTCTCCTGAAAATATCGACCAAAAAATAAAAAATGTACAAACCCAGACGGTGCTTCATATCCATCTGTACAAATGCCTGAAAATCAGTACTTGACAAAATGTTTGTAACAGGTCCCAAAAACCCTGAGATGAAGGAAATGGTTTTTTGCAGCGAGAAGGAATCACACGCACAGGCTGTCGGAGAGAAATCGACAATGTATTTTTGCGAATACCATTTCGACGAAGGCGTTTCATGCATATCATGTATGTAATTAAATAAAAGCATGTGTGTATTATATCATTTAAAGAATCTAACAACTTGTCAACAAACACTACTTTTCAATTTTCCAATGAAGACTAAGAAAAGGAAACTGAATATGTGCAAGAGTAATGCATGCAGCTTTGCAGCAAGCCATGTTGTCAATATAGATTATCTTCTATGACTTAAATTAATGTTATATTAATGAAACAGATAAAAAATGTATTGTAAAGTTTCTATTGGAGAAATGACTAACAACCGGTTTCACCTTTTATACCTGGCTTCTTTAGGCTATGATGATGATAATAGAAGCTGCTTTTTTTAATTAATAATTAACAGGTTTGGTTTTCTAATTTAAGCTGAAAGTAAGAGTTTTGTCAGCAAAATTAATATGAAGGCAACCCATCATTTTTATTTCACATCTATTTAGACCACACTTTAGGTAAGTTTATTTTTAAAAAAAATTTGGCTTGATAACTATATTGTCTCATCTCTTAATCACATTCTGTTTTTTTACTGCAAAACTTCTAGTTTTCTTTTTTCCCTCCCTCATTTGTAAGAAAATAGTAAAAAATTAATTTTCTGTCAAATCTACATACATAGCCAAAAACATTATAAACATTTGGCATTTATTTAGACTGAATTGTGAATTTTTTTCTTATTAGAACACGATCATCACAGAGCCTTTTCCCCTAATATTGGAGCCCTCATATCTTGGAAAGTATCCGAACTTGAGCAAAAAAAAAATTGATATGATTTTTATAACTGTTGTATCACCAGTAAAAAAAAAGTTTCTGAAGTGGTCGGTGACATGGCCTGGATGAACCGATATGGAATGACCCAATAACTAGGCGATTTAGCAATGCAGATGCAGAAAACTTAATCACGTTAATCTCTGCTAAATTACATTTTTTATCTATAAAACTAAATGATTAAATCGTGTATTATGAATTATCAATTTTACTTGCTTGATTTTATGCAGATGGAGTAAAGGTACACTATAAAATTATGCTCTAAAAGAGGCCAATAGCAGACAAAGCTTGGGAAATAGATTTACAGCATAGTAATCAAATTATTGTTGTCTTAAATTTTAACTCAAAATATAAAATAAATCCAAGAAAATTAATTATATTAAAAAAAGGCTACATTTGTTCATTACATCTCAGAAACATGTGAAAACTTCCAGTTTAAAAATCCAAGCACATTCTCTAAACAATTCATTTTACAAGCCAACGTTGCTTTGGTTTAATTTCTGAAAGTACCCCTTTTTCATTTCAGTTTAATGTAAATGAATTCCCATCACTAAATACAGTCAAACCTCAGTATCTTGAAAAATTTTTATTTCCCTGCATTTTCACTATTAATTCAATGCAATTTTCCCCTTTGTTATCTCAAAACAAGTTTCTTCGAAAACCTCACTATATCGAATTTTGACTTCATGCGCCAGGAAAATGCAAAAAGTTTAAATCGGACAGTTAAGATTTTCTATTACGAGAAATTTTTCGTATGAAAACAAAAATTTGAAGTCACTTCCATTAAAGTTAAATGATTCTTGTACGTTACGAAAAAATTTTTTATCTCGTTAGCAAGTCTCTGTTGTACGAAATATTTGAGCATGTGCAGTTTGTGCATTTCTGATGCTAATGGTGCCACTCATATGTGTAAAATACATACCATTTTAATTCCTAGAGTTCTCTGTACTCACAGAGTACCCTTATTAACATAAAAATCTTAATTTAAAAATAACCCTCCATATCTCAAAGACCTCTTTATCTCAAATTTTTTTCACTTCCGTGAAATATGAGGTATTGAGGTTCGACTGTATATAATGTTTAATAAAACACAAAAAATTTCTGTAAAAAGGAAGAAGCCATCAACAAAAACTTTTAAAAAATTTTAACTTCTTTATAATTGCTCTCTTTGGTATACATTTAAAAAAATAATGTTGAAACGTATACGTGTACCATATTTTCGGTTAGAGAGTAATTTTTTATAATCCATTTTTTCTTGGTTGAGGATTTTTTTTCTTTCAAATATTTTCTAAGTGTAAATTTTCTTTTCACTACTAATTTTTGATAAAATATGCATGTATTACAAATTATGGTGATTATCCTGATCAAATTTCAGGTACTTAATGCATATTTTTTTAAAAAAAAAATTTTTTCACTTTATAAAAATCACAGGATTAACAAAATTTATAATAAGTATTTGTGGCGACTTTACCTTTTGATATTCCGCATATTTGACAGGGTCTTTTTCAAAAATTTCATACGTTTGAGATTCTAAATTATCCATAAGAGGCTAAAATTTATCAAATAAAGGAAAGAACATTACAAAATAAAATACAAATTGGACACCATTATATTGAACACTGATACAATGGGACAGTTGTATCGAAATTAGATACAACAGGGCACAAATATCAAGCAGCTTTTAAACGACCATTGGTTTTATATTTTATCATACTATGAAAGTAATCACATTTACATAATTAATTATTCCTGTAAAGTGAATCAAAACATAGTTGGAAATTTTTTTAAAAAAACTGTTTTGGACTTTTAACAATATTTTATTTATAATTAATAAAATAATATTTTCTTAAATATTTTTTTCGCTTAGATATTAACTAAGAAGTTCAGATTTTCATTCTGATCTAACCCTTATCCATCCTTGTTGGCCATAACTTCCAAACTGATGAAGTTTTTTTTTGATTCAGTTTTTTCTAATGGGTAGTCCAAGATTATTCACCTTGTTCAAAATGAAAACATCTGGTTGTGGTGACTTAATCAGTTTGAAATTTTGAGGACTTCTTACTTCCACTTTGGACCCCACGCCATTGCGAGTACTGCACTTTTCGATCTGCACATTGTTTCACTCTACAATGAGCAGTGGCATATTTCGGTGCTTTAGACTACATTACTCAGGAACATATGAAGAGAAGCTGTAGTATGGCAATAACATTTTATCGCAATATTTTTCCGATAGTAATTACCAGTAATCCCTCATGAGAACTGAGGATAGTTTTTTTTTTTTTTTATTTTGATTTTAGATTTGGATAGAGTATCAACAGTAACTCAAAGTTATAATAGGCACACACGTACTATCTATTCAGAAATGATTAAAATGATGGTCAAAGTTTGGTCAAAATTTTAAATCTGTGATATTATAAATGTTGTCAATGAAATGATATTTCACACTAGTCCATCTAATGCCACTTTTTTTTAGTTAACTGGCTTGGTATATTTTGCGTTTTTAGCATCGTTCTGGCAATGCAGTAACACAAATTTTTAAGGAAGCATTTTTAGAATTGTGTGACACCAGAACTTCAACAATTGCTTTATCACCTGGTGTAAGGAAGCATTCTATAAAAAACTGCCAGTCTCTTCAGCATTAAAGACAACAAAGAGGTAGGTAAGAGTTTCACACCTTGTGTCACAAACATTACTGCCAATAGCCACCGACTCTCTATTGAATATATCTAGCCCGTGTAAGCTGAAGGAGTGGTCCACTATGGGGAACTTTTTATGAACGTGCTATCGTGAACCACTTCAAAAGTGCCTCTTCCACATCAAATGCAGCACAGTCTGCCAATAAACAAGGTGTTCAATCCAAACCAACTCATCTGCGGGTGATAGTCTGTTTTAACCAGAATGTTCCGAGGCTCAATGGAATCAATATTTGATCCTTATTAACTGAAGATGTGAGTCTGTATACATTAATCTGTCAGCTGTAGTATAGGAAACGAGCCTTTTGACCAATTCAAAAAAAATAAAAAATAAAAATGGTCCATTCAAACAGAGACCTTAATATCAGAGTCTATACTAACAAAATTCTACTGTATTTTAAGCTTCACACTGCACAAGAGATTGCTAATAAAATTTCAACTCTTAAATCTTTGAAAATAAATTAAAAAAAAAAAATGCTGAAACAATTGCACTAAATATTCAAATGGGAAATGTCACATGAACTACAGCGATAAAGTTTCGTATTACTGAAAAAAACTGAGGATTCACTTTCTTACTGAATGATCTGACAGTGATCAAGCCAAGAATTTAATAAGCTATTATTTTAGAACAAAAAAAAATACAAATAAATCTACCATAACCCTTTTTTACTAACACATTCTATATGAGAGTATATACAACCATGACTTTCTATAATCAAATGCTGCCACTATACGAGATGTTAAGAACATTGTGCTTGCATTAAATTTGTGTTTATCAGCCCAAGCTTCTTCTCATGTATTCCCATGTATCGGTGCTCAATTATATATTGTACAGTTTATAGTACAGATTTATTCAAAATGAATGAGCTTTTTACAAAGCTATAATTAGAAAGGAAAAGCACTAGAAACTAAATCAATTCTCAATGTTCTACTTGTTCAGAAATTTTATTAATTATTTCACAAGTGTTCAATGAGGCTGTAGCTTGTAGCAGAACAACATTAAGCTAGTAACTGAATTCCCCTAAAACATACAGTGTAAGTCCTGCTCCACTGATTTAACTCTATGATTCCGGTGAAGTCATCCAAATCAGTCAGTAAAGAGGGGACAAAAACGCAACCTTCTGTTTATACCCACAAGAAGAATCATGGTTTTAGGTCTGAAGATCTTGGCGACCAAACCTAGATTGCCAAGTTTTTGACGTTACCAATGGGTGGTATTCATAACTGAGACACCTCCCCCCTTTTATCTGTCAATGACTCATTCAATGAGATGCATGAGAGCCAAAAAACAGGGAATCAAAATTAGATCATTCTTTTTGAACAACCTTGTACATTAAGAATTTCTATAATGGAACTAACCTGCAATGGACATTGCAAATAATCTTCATAGCCCTTAGCATAGCAACTTAAACTATCTTCAGGTGGTTGGTTCTAAAAACACGAAAAATAAGCATATTCATTTCAGTGCACTTTTTCATCTTAAAATTATTTCTGTATTTATAATGATTCACAAAAATACCTGCCACAAATACTCAATGTACTGCTGATATAATTTGATATGACTATGGCGATTTGTACCAGATATCATTATCTGCACATTCATCTGCAAGTATATAAATAAATAACCAATAAAAATCTTAGCCTTTGTTTAATTTGTGATTTTATTATCAGGGTTGCATTCAGGGCTAAGCCGGCATCACAAATAAGTTTAGGGTCATACTGATATAGGTCTTTTCCTCATAAGGACAGCTGTTACCCTCACACGTGGAAAATTTTCAAGCATAGGATAGGATTAATAATTAAAATTTAAAAAATGCCTTGAAACTATGGACACTATAGTTATAAAAGGAAGAATAAAACCCAGAAACCACAAATCCACAAAAAATTCCTCTGGTTTCTTCTATTCTTTGTGGAGTTTTGGTTTTTAGCTTAATTCTTCCTTATATACAATAAGATTTACCTCCCATTTCAAAATGGCTATTTAATGACACTAAAAATTCTCTATCTTTCTCAACTTAAAAAGTAACTGAACGTTTCATCATTTCATAATTTTTGGAATACGAACAGGGTTCTCCCCAGGTTCTTTTGAATGGGTGTGCCGCCCGGCTGAATACACGAAAAACTGCACACCACTGCATAATATTTGTTTTTAACTTTTGTCCGCCCGGATATTTTATCTTTCCACCCAGCTGATAAAATTTTCTGGGGAGACCACTGACGAATGTTATGTAAAATAAAAAAATCGTCAGTGTATTATAATAATCGGAATACTTTATTCAAAATAAAAATGTACCGTATTTTTGCATCAATATGCTGCTTGGTATACAGTTATTTACACCCCGAAGAGGGGAGATGCGGGAATTAAGTGGATGCAGAATTTTTTTTTCTTTTTTCTTTCTTTCTTCTTTTTTTATTTATTTAATTTATTTATTTATTTATTTATTTTAAATGAATGCAGATTCTGAACTTTCCCGACCGCTCTAGTGGCCATGAAACAAAATTTTATAGAATTAGAATAAAATTTGTAAATGAAACATCAAAAAAAAAGAAACTAAACGAAATACAACTACATATATATGTTAATTTCGTCTGCAGTTCATCAGGAAAGAATGCAACTTCATCAGATCGAAGCAGTTTTGATGTTCCATCTTTTAAGTTACTTTTTGGTGATGGGAAGTGGGATATCGCCATTTCAGCATATTCTCGTCAGTTTAGTTCACGAGGAATACAAAAGTGCGGGGCTTAATTAATTAATTAATTTATTTATTTATTTATTTTTATTATTTTTTTAATTTTTTTAAATTTTTTTTTACATAAAAGCCAAATTTTTACAGGTTATTCACGGGTGCGGGTTTTAATCGTTCGTGGGTTATTGATGCAAAAACACAGTAGATGAATTCTTACTTCAATACTGAATACATGTTATCGTGAGTCATCATACAAATTGGTGTGCATCAATAAATATATTTGTATGGTGTGCAAAGCCTAAGCCCAATGGGCACTACTGGCCAATTGTGTTGAATAAGCACAATTAAAATGCTTTTATGAAAGCAGTGATTACCCCAGAAGATGATTTAAATGAAAAACATGAGGAAGATGAAGACGAACAAGGAATAATGACGACTAAGTAAAAAACAGCCTGCCAATATTTTGGAACTATTTTGCTCAGGTTATGACAATTTCATTTTGAAAAATTGTAATTGTAATAACTAATGTGATTAATAAATTTTTACTGTAAATAAAAGCACAAAATTGAATGTTTTACTTTTCTATATAAAAAGAATTTTTAAATTTGATTCTTAGCATTCTTCACTAGAATTTATCAATAATTCTTGAAAATACACTCGCTCACAAAAAGTCATGGCACACTCCTCCAATAAGGTTCCCTGTCCATAATGAGACAGATCCCACTGCTTCCATTCTCGGAATGCAAATGCACAGGACTCCTTGATAACACACAATCATTGTAAGAAAAACTAGCTGCAGAAATGGCAGCACACCAAGAACTATCTGCATTTGAACGGGGGATGATTCTTGGTGGGTGCCTCAATATCATATGTAGCCAATACCCTGTAATTTTCCCCGCACAACCATTGCAAGGGTCTATCGAGAGTACACCTAACGAGGGGTTATAACCCATGTCGGACAGCGGTCAGGCTACCCACACCTCATTGATGCCAGAAGTGATCACTGGGTCATCCGGCTTGCAACTGCTGACCAAAGGGCGACAGCGGACCAAATTACCATGCGGTACAACCAGGGACGTCCCACAACTGTGTCCGTGACAACAATTCGGTGAACCTTGGCAGTTGAAGGCTTTGGGAGCAGGAGGCCACGACGTGTGCCAATCTTGACAGCTGCACATCGTCAGCAACGCCTAGCCTGGGCCAACCAACATCGACACTGGACCGCTGAGGACTGGCAAAGGGTTGCCTGGCCCGACGAGTCAAGGTTTCAGCTGTATCGGATCGATGGTCGTGTCTGTGTCTGGCGCAGGCCACACAAAGCCATTGACTCCACTTGTCAGGTGGGGACCACTCAGGCAGGTGGAAGCTCCATACTGGTCAGGGGTGTTTTCTCGTGGCATGCAATGGGTCCTTTGGTGCATCTGACATCCACTCTGCGTGCTACTTCCTATGTCAATCTGCTTGGGGACCATCTGCACCCCTTCATGAACTGCTTTTACTCCGCGGGCGACGGCATCTTCGAGCAAGATAATGCGCCTCCACACATGACACTTGTGACATGGCAGTGGCTGGAGGAACATGCTACCAACTTCACGACAATGATTTGGCCTCCACGTTCCCCAGATTGCAATCCCATTGAACATTTATGGGATATCATCAAACGATCTGTCATGTCGTCACCAACACAACTGGTAAATGCAGCATCGTTATGGAGTGCAGTGGAGGTGGCATGGTTTGCAGTGTTCCCAAGACTGGTAGACTCTCTTCCATGACAGGTCGCCGCCATTATCTGGGCCAGAGGGGGCCCAACACATTATTAGGCAGGTGTGCCATGACTTATGGTGAGTGAGTGTAAAGCATGTGTTAAGTTTTTAATTATTTCCTTACAAAGTGGCCAAGCTTGGGAATGATTTTAAGCCTACTGGATCTATTGGACCCAAAAATCACTATGATGAGAAGGAGGAAAGTGGATACCTTATACTTTCAAAATCTCCTTTCTGGCCCTGAGATTTCTGAGTGACAGATTTAAAGTGAAATACATACAACATAAACTTGTAACAACAAACACAAGCATATACCTAATACCTTATAAAATTCTCTAACAACGGCCTGATGAGCTCGAGATAAAACGGGAAATCCTTTTTTATTTGTTAAAAATACATGGGTTGGGATAATGAGGCAATTTACAGGTTCTCCTAACCACCGCTTTATGCATTCTTCTGAAGGCAAATCGGCTGTCACTTCAAGAGCAACTCCAATTTTCTTTTCAAAATTGCATATGCATCGAAATACGTTCCACCTGTAACAAATAAATTTGCTTAAAATTTGTAGCTTAACACATTTCCTCTATGTATCACTGACAAAATGAAATAAGCGAACTAGTGTTAGATGAACATGCCATTCCCATGTTTCTTCTTGGTAAGTATATGATTCATCTATTAGTGCATCTCCTTTTCCTCTATCATTCAGCCAGAGCTTACTTAAGTCTTTAGGAGAATGCATTGGGACTTGAACCCAAATCTGTAATGTTGCCTATTCAAAAAAACAAAAGAAAAACCACATAAAAAAACAGTCAAATTGCTACTTGCTGATAAAAATGATTTAAAAATTCAGCAAGCAAATCTGATTACACTAGTCCAATATTTAAAGTTTCAAGTAAAAGCAAAAAGACCCTTTTCTTTGCATTTAATTGTTTTAAAATTAATTGGCTAAATTTGCAATTTAGAGGTCTCAAAAATTATACAAGGTGATTAGAGTCTGCACCTCTCAAATTATTTGATAACTCGTAGAATTGGGGGGAAAAAAAAAAAAAACTGTTAATACTGCCTAAATAGGTGGGCAGGCCCTGATGGCGACTTTCTGATGATCTGATTATGCATATTAGGACATATACAAAATTTATCTCATAAGCTGTAACAGATAGGGGCCCAATTCCAATTATAAACTTGTTCTGCATTTAATTAAAAAAAAGGTACATCATAATCGGATGAACAGAACACTCAAAAATGAAACTGATTTCTGCTGACACTCTAAAGGCTGTTAGAAACTCCATTCAACTTCGTGCTCAACTTTGTTTTAGAAATAGTGAAAGACATTATGAACACATCCTGTAACTCTGCTGCTTAGTAGCTTCTGTGTTTTCAATTTTGTTAAAAAATGTCAACCCTTTGCAAGTAGAATTGTTTTGGTTTCAGTTTTGAGTGTTCTATTCATCAGATTATGATGGGGTTTAATTGGGTTTTTTTTTAATTGCATTCATAATTGGAGAGTGGTTCCTACCTGTTACGGTTTATGAGATAATTTTTGTCCTTACTTGCATAATCAGATCACTGAAAGGTCAGCAACAGATACCCCATCCACGACTTCCTATTTGTTGGCATTAAGAGATTTTTAAATTCTACAATATTTACCAAGCAATATGAGGGATATATACTTTTAGACCACCTTGTACTACTACCCTTTACCTTCAGTTAATCAGTCATATATGGTTTAAAACTATTTAACTTAAGTTTTTCCCAATTGTAATGAATTTAATGAGTAATATTAAAAACCTTAAAAATACTTATTATGCCACCCAATTTTTCAGATAGAAAAAACTTAAATGTATGAGGGCTGTTCAATAAAGACTGACATTACCCCCCCCCCTCCCAGTTTCCATTAATTAGTTTTAATATAGCTGAACACAGCCTTTCTCAGAATAAAACCCTTCAGTTGAGCGCAAACAGGTCTTTCAGCCTACAAAGATGTGGCATAGGCTATCTCCTGAGAGTGGATGACTAAAATCCCCTAAGGATTCAATGAAAGAACAAAGAGAAAGTGAATGAATTCTCTTCAGGTCAGACTTCAAACATAGAAAAAAAAAAAAAGGGGGGGGGGGGGGGGGGGGGGGGTCACAAGATGCTGAATGAAAGCTGCATGGTTACTAGAAGATTAGTTTATTTTGGGCTAATTACTCTGCCACAGCATTCACTACATACAAGTCAAATGACTTGTCTATACGCCGATTTTTTATTATATCGAGGAGAAAAATACGAAATATGATAGCAGACAGAAATTTTGAACTTTTTATACAGAAATTTATTCAAACTATTTCTTCATGCGGACGAACTGTAACTGCTTTACTCGTGATGTCACTCTCAACTAAACTTGAGACAGGGTATAATTTATTATTTTCACATCTAATTTTCAAATCCACTAAAGTAATAAATTGAAATTTTTTTCTCGTAATATCTTCTTCGAACCTTCCTTTATGTCCTGCGTTAATTTTTTTAAACGCAAACTTAATCACAGTTTTAGAATCAGTTTAGAATCAAAAGGGCAATTTTTATCCTTAAGGCCTCCCAAATGTATAAAAAAGAATGTCGTAATGCTAAATCTCTTTGGAATTTTCTTACACTGGTCTTGATGAATCTTTAAAAAATGATTTTTTTATTATGGTGTACTAATCCTTTTGATATCTTTGTCTCTCAAAATGTAATTGATTATGAATCGCAAAATGTGTCCATGATGGGTAGTACTGGGCACATTGATAGCTATGACGTTCTTTAGGAGTTTAAAAAGATATCTTCACGTTCAAATACTCCTGACAATATTTTGGATTATGATGTTATTAAACATCTAATTGCATGGTTAGCACCTAGGATTGTTGAACTATGTAATAAGATTATAAAGACTTGTATATATCCTGATTTGTGGAAAAGTGGTTTTCTCACCCCTATTTATAAGAGTGATGATCCACACGATTTTAAAAATTTTCGACCTGTTGTAAAAAACCAGTATTATATCGAAAATAGTTGATGTTTGTGTTTTTAAGAATTTATATATGTAAAGTACTTCCAATGAATCAATGGGGTTATGCCCCATTTAAAAGTGCTGACAGGTTATTATTGTTATTGTATAAAAAGCTTTCTTTTGCTTAGACGATCATATGATTAGTGTACTTGTAAAAACTGATGTTTCAAAAGCTTTTGATTCTGTCAATAGAAACCATTGTTTTATGATTGTATGAAGCTTGGAGTGGGAAAGGATATGATCATGATCATAAAAAGTTACTTCGAAGGTAGAAAACTTTTTATCAAACAATGTAATAAGTGATTGTATGCTGATAATGACATTGGGGTTTTACAGGGCACCTACTTGAGTGTATGTTCTTTTCGATATCGGCAGCATTGCTCCATAATTTAGCCTTGGATCATGAACATTTTTCTTACATTGACGATAATTTTATGATAAGGACTTATAACAAAATGGATAAAACTGTAATTGAACATAATATTTTGTCTGACCTTAATAAGATCCAACAATGGTACGACGACAAAGATGAAGTTAAACGTTAATAAAACGGTTAAACTAGTAATTAGCAATGATAACGACCAACTTGATCAGATGTGCATTCTTGGTTTAATTACGGATAGTAGATTAACTTTTTTTAATCATGTACAGAAATTGGTTAAGAATCTAAGAAAAAAGGTTTTTATTATTAAGAGATTGTCTAATACACTGACTAAAAAGGAGATGAGTCTCATTTTTAACAATTTGGTTTATTCTGCCCTGAATTATTGTACTGTAATATGGTCGAGCACTTCTACTAAAATTTTTTATCATCTTCGCTTAATTTTTAATCATTTACTTAGGCTTGCTTTTAAAATTGACAAATACATGTACCAACATATGAATGTATGCAATAAATATAATATCTTGACGTTTGAAAATTTTATTAAATATAAACATTTAATTGAACTTGCGGCTTTGCTCCGCGATCCAAGCCATCCATTTCATGATTTAGGGGCACACTTTACGTGTGGCCCTGAATATAGATCTATACGCAAGTTTAAATTTGTTTTAAACTTTGATGTATCTTTGAATCAAAGCATGACTTTTCCCTTTAAATTTATGTTCGAGTGGAATAAGATCCCATATAATACTGTCAAGACTATTTTTGATTGCTCACTTCTGAGTTGCAAAGGTTACTGTAAACATTTTAACTCTAAAATTAAGGATTATGTCATGAGACAACAAATTAGCGAGGGGTATCGTCTTTAATGTTATTTTTATATCTTTTGTTATATTTGTTTTCTTTTATGAACTTCTATGTTTTATTTTGTACATTTACTGTTTTCTACTTTATGTGGGCAAAGTAACAATAAATAAATAAAATAAACAACTGGGCAGCTTGCCCTACTATATTTATATTTTCAAAGGTACTTCCAGAAACACTTTGTGTCTTTATTGAATAGCCTACATACAATAAAATTCTTAGCCTCTAGCTGATTAAGTGCACATAAAATAAAGAAAAATTTGCAGTCTCTGCAAGCTAAAAGGGAAATTTGTATATCAAATATTTGAATATTCAATTATGAAAGTTATTTACACATTTCTCCCCCCTTCCAATTATAATTAACATTTGGGGGAAATTGGTTAAGAAACAAGAATCTTACCATATAGGAAACACCTGATAAAATTTTATTATGAATATGACGAGCTAAATTTACACACTGCTTTCCTTTCAAGGGAATGAGAATGGCTGGTAATCCCAAATGACTAGCATAACTCAATTCCTGTTCAAGAGCCTATTAAAATATAATAGAAAATGGACTTATAATCTAATATTACAGATAAATAATCTGCATTAAGAGAATGACTAAAATTAATGCTAAAACAATGTACTTATTGCCTTAAGCAGTTTTATTTTTTTTTCTACTTACTGCCTCTGCATTTTTCCTGAGGGGTTCTATTGTTGATTCTAATTTTAAATATGAAGATATCTTCCCAACAATTAATGTACTCCAATCTGAAATCAGGAAGGAGAAAGCAGAAAATATTTAACAGTCAAAATAAAAGTGCCAGACATAAATGCTTAAATCATCAAACCAATTACAAAGGAAATTTGCAGTTATAACTTAATATTGCATGTAGTAAATACCGTAGTGATATAATCAATTCAAATGGCCCACCAAACGAAATGAGTTTACAAAACTTTCAAATGCAACTTTATAAAACTTATTAAAATTATTAACTTATACATAAAAAAACGGCTTAATTACATTATATAGATAATATTCTAGAGAATATAGGATAATTTAAAATTAAGGTTAAAATGGAATGTTTTTTACAATTAGAGAAAATATTAACCAATCTAATTTATATTGTTCTGAGAATTAAACTGTCACACTTCATATGTATCAGTAGCTTCAATTAATGTTCATTAACAACATTTCTTCAATGATAGGATAGTCTCTCTGACAGGTATGGCCATCTTCTAAAGAATAAGAACTTCACACGTTTTGCTATAGTTTTTGCTATGAGAGTTCTCAAAATTTTTAATGTTTGACTTGCACTAACCCAACAAGAGTTGACAAAAATTATAGCTTGTAGATTTTGAAGCTTGCAGATTCTGCATTATGGTGTAACTTGACATGGCATAGACTCTAACAGACGGCAAAGTCCTTTAAAGGAATATTCAGCCATACAATCTTGATAACCACCCATAATTGCTAAGTGTTGCAGGTACAGGTTCTTGTGCACGAATTAATCGTTCAATATCCCAAATAAGTTTGATGGAGTTCATGTCCGGTGATCTCGGTGGCAGATTCATTCTTTGGAATTGTCAAGAATGTTCCTCAAAACAATTGAGAGTATTATTGGCTTGGTAACAAGGTGCATTGTCCTTCTGGAACATCCCATCATTGCTAGGGTACATGAAAGTTATGAAGGGCTGCAAATGGTCACGAAGTAGCTGCACATAATGATTCACAGTCAATTGTAGGTCCAATCTGATCAGAAGACCCAAACTCTGGTATGTAAACACACCCCACATATGATATCACCACCAGCTTGCTCAGTATCTTCCTGAAAACTTGGGTCCATAGTCTCATGGGGTCTGCACCACATATGAACTTCACTACCTTGAACCAACTTGAATCAGGACTCATCAGACCAAGCTGTGTGTTTCCAGTCATCTAAAAAGTCTAATGAAGTAGAATGCAAGCGAGGTGCAGCCTCCAATGGATAGTTGTGAATAAAGGCACCCTGTTTAGTCTTCTGCTTCCATATCCCATTGACAAATTTCACTGCACTGACCTCTGATACCTTTCTAATAATATGATTCATTAATATCCCATGCATCAGATACAACTATCATTCCACATTCAAACTCTGATAATTCCTGTCGTGTAGCCATAATCACATTACAAGACGTTTCAAATGCCTGCTAATAGCAGAATTGTCAGCACCGATACCATTCTGCCTATTTATACACCTTTTATGAGATGCAAGCGACACTTGAAAATTTGCATGTGATGCTCCCATGACTTTTGGCACTTCAGTGTATTTACCTATTTATTCCCCCCTGCCCAAACATGTAAATCTAAAAGGAATGAATTGGATGTGCCTTTACTGATGAAGTTGAATTGGTTTGTACGAGGGCGTATTGAAAAGTAATGCCTCCATGGCTGTAACTTTATTTGTTAACCGATTTTCAAAATTCTTTTTTGTATCTTATACTCACATTTGTCCTCTATGTAATGCACTATTCACTTTTCGACATCCCTTTCCACGCATTGCGCCAACGCGTGACTAGTTGGGTGAACCCATCGGAGAGGAATTCCGGAGTTGTCGTCGACACCAGGATTGAATTGGCAGCTTTGGACCCTCTTCTGGAGTACGATAACGTCCACTCGCACACGAGTCACCACACACCAGAGGCGTTGCAGCACCTACAGTTCAAAGATGAATGACTGAAGTTCAAAGATAAAAGACTTTGCACCTTGCCACTTTCACCGCTTCCCAAAGAAGAAAGAGCCCCTTAAGGGGCATGAGTTGGTTCTGACGGCCATTCAATCCTGATGTCGACAACAACTCCGGAATTCCTCTCCCGACGGGTTCACCCAACTAGTCATGTGATGGCGCAATGCGTGGAAAGGGATGGGGACTATGTTGAAAAGTGAATAGTGCATTACATAGAGGACAAATGTGAGTATAAGATACAAAAAGAATTTTGAAAATCGGTTAACAAATAAAAAAAGTTACAGCCATGGAGGCATTACTTTTCAATATGCCTTCGTAAAAGGCTAACACACTGCAAAAAATTGCTCTACCCATTTGCTAAGAAAAACCTCAAACACTTGTACCTACAGAATTTCAATTGACCTAAGTTCTCATTTTGATACGTGTATTTGATTGAACAACATTTAAAAACTACATAACATTTACGCAATTTTTCAGACACTCCTGGTAGGAAAACAGCAGACATTTTATCATTATACGAGGGTTGGGGCATAAGTCATGGCAACTATTTTTTTTCTTGTAGATATGTGAACGGATCACAAACGTATATGTGTCGTGTGGAGTTCTGCAGGCATAGAGTGTATGCAGAACAACAGATGGCTCTGTGATAGCTGGTAGTAGCGCAGCAAGGGCTGTGAAATCTGTCAGTTGGTGAGCGTTGTGCGAGATGGAAGTAACCCGTGTTGAGCAGCGCGCTTACATCAAAATAGCCGTTCTCCGAGGGAGAAATGCGATGGAATATCAGTGAATTAGTGGAAGCCCTTGGGAATAATGCCCTACCATACCGTACAGTAGCACGGTGGGTAGGAAAGTTTCAGCAAGGACGTATGTCAACCAGTGATGAGCAACGTTCGGGCTGATGGTATTCAGCGCCTCCCACATCGTTGGCAGCGTGTGGTGACAGTAGCAGGGGACTACTTTGAGGGTCTTTAGGCCCAGGTTTGTCATGTCAACTTTATGTGTACTGTGTTGTCATTCTTTTGCACCATGAAGGTCATATTGCTCTGTATACTACCATAATAAGTTAGTGTGTTACGATATTTCAGTGCTATTCATTGTCCACACATTTAGTTAACACCTTGTCCTTTCGTCTGTATATGTCACATTTTCCAACCGGACTGGTATCTTCAAGAAAAAAAATAGTTGTCATGACTTTTGCCTCAATCCTCGTATTAACAATCTCAATATCATACAACAAATCAACTTTAACTGTGAAATTAATTTCTTTGGAATAGCTATTACATGTACTTATTTTAAATCTATTTTAAAAGTTATTGACTTTTTTTTTGTCCCTTTACTTATGTTCATGTGTATTTTTCTTCAGATTTTTATTAATTTTGAAAATTAACTAACTCAATGTAACAAACTAAATTATTAAGATTAATAAAAAATAAAATAAAATAAAATAAAAAAATAAAAATATAAAAAAGGAATCCTCAGGATCTATATCAATACAAATACAAATTAATGGTATGGTCATCAATGATTTTTACAGTTAGAGACTTATTACCGTATGTATATATCAGTTGAAATCAGGATTCTGAAAGTTAGGAACAGCTAAAATCTCTCACTTTTCCTTAAATGAACATAGATAAACTATCTGGATGATGATGATGATGATGATGATATGTTCATAATAATGCAACAAAACAGGTAGAGCACCTATTGGGACAGTTTTAGAGTTTTGCCGCCATCTTGAAATGGGAAGGAGGTCATGTGGCACATCAAATAGCACCAGTTTTTTTTCAAGAGCTCATTCCTGCAATTGAATCTTAGGTGTCTCAAACTTTTAGGGTCAAAATTTTACAGACGAAAGAAGATTGCATCTTCAAAGTGACATTTGTTTCTGTTTACAGTTTATCCCTTGCTGGTTGAAGATGGAGCATTACTCAACACAGAATTTGCAGACCTGTGATATAATGCCTAGAGAACCGCACAGATGTACGGAGGAAATTTCTCGCCACAGATAGGAACTTACAAGGGACTGGGTCACTCAAGCCAGAGAGAGCTGGCCAGGGTGCTAAACAAACAATTGTTCGCACACCAAACACCGAGAAGATAAGTGTTAAATAATGTGGAAGCACCACCACCAATAAACATCAATAATAACGTTGGTGGTCACCACTTTGAACGTTTACTCTGAATTTTAAGTTGTTTTTGAATTAAAAAAAAATGTTTTTTGTTCGCTCTGAAAATGAAAGCAGCTTACAAAACTTCCTCACATGTATTACTTATTCAAGATCTCACTGCGCCTAAAATATGCATTTCTGAAGAAGTTGTACGCTTGTTGACTTTACATGGCAACAAAAATGTTGCTTGCAAAGTTCAAATGTTACTGAATAATAAAATCTGGTAAACATTTCAAGGAGGAGCTTTAGTTGTGATGCAGAAGTATTCGAGATTTAAATTTTAGCTAAAGTCTCTGTAACAACAGAAATTTATTTAAATCATTCCAAATTCAAATCTATTTATGGCTCAATGTTCACGTGAAAATACAAAGCAATTCAAGGAAAATAATTTATTTAAAAACATAACTCTTTCATTATTATTATTAGTGGTCTTGGAAGAGATTTAATTGTATAGATTTTATAAAGTCTGTACAATGTTTTTATTAGCACATAAAAACTCGTTCTATACAGACTGTTCTGATTTTCTCTGCACATCAGCAAAATGAAGTTTTTTATAAAATGTGTTAGGGAAAAAAAAATAAGCTTATAATTGCATCTATATCCTACCAATATTTAAGTGTCCCTTCGATAACTGTGGAAGGCCAACACCGTCTGAAGACAACAGCTATGATGAGCCAGTGAAGTCCACTGGAAGCAATACCATGAGAATATTTTATAGTACAATATACAAGAATTATACAGGGTATTTCTAAATTATCTCCCGTATTATACATGTTTATTACTCAAAAACTATTACAGATTATAACATGATTTTTTTTATTCACAAAGAAAAACTCAAAAAGTTTCTTACCATGCCTTAAATTTCAATGTGCCCCCATCTCTGAGCATCCAATTCTCTATTCTGCCGCTCATCACTCGTGAATGCAGTCCTGAGATACTAGAAGTTCTCTACTTGTCTCAATGGGGGCTTCCCTAACATGGAGAGGGTACTGAGCAGGCTGTCATGAAAGGGCTTTCCCTAACATACAGATTCTCATTCCAGCCACTTCACTCATTGTTGCTAACTGAAATAGTGCATGCTGAAGATTAGTGCAAGACGATCCAAGATCATTACCAAATAGCAACCTCTCCACCAAGCAGTCATCCACACCAACATGCTCACTGCCTTGGTTGCCTGTCTACCCAATCCATAAAGATAATGAACAAGAGGGGGCGACCAGATGCACCCTTGGCAGAGTCCAACAACAATGGTTAACGGCCTTGACGTAATATCATTTATCTGGACATGCGTGTCAGAGCTTTCATATAGAGACGTGATAGCAACCTGTAATTGTCCACCCACTCCATCTCTTACAACACTCTCCAGAGGAACTCTGTCACATGCTTTTTCAAGGATCACAAAAGAGAAGCTAATCCATCGAAATTTTTAGCTGGTTGCAGGTCAAATGTGTGCTCAATATGAGAGAGATCTGGCCGAAACTAGTGCCACAGAGGACTACCAAAGGGGTCCGACTGTCATATGAACATGGCCAGACCATTATATTGCTGCAAATAGATAGAAGCAGAAAGGCACTATCTGCCCTTTTTCGTTGGATTTATAAGGTAACCACCATTATAATGTGACATTTCGCTAGGTGCAACCATGCATTATTCCTTGTTGTGCAAGAGAGAGGCTCTGTACTAACTGGGCCTTGTCCAGACATGTAAAATTTTGATCCTTTGCAGATTCAGTCGAAAGATATTACATTTGAAATTTCTTTACAATCAGTGTGTTTTTTTCCTCTAGGATACATTGATTTTTTATTAAAGAAATAATTTATGCCAGTATTTAATTGATACTTTATTAGAAAATATATATT
This sequence comes from Rhysida immarginata, assembly GCA_023313115.1. Lineage (NCBI taxonomy): Eukaryota > Metazoa > Arthropoda > Chilopoda > Scolopendromorpha > Scolopendridae > Rhysida > Rhysida immarginata. The sequence continues at coordinate 3,038,134 of JAHWFO010098624.1, read as the reverse complement.
GCATGTAATAAGAATCCTATTTAGAAAAATTTTAAAAATGGACTTGGGCTTCTATTATGTTTATTGCACTGAGCAAAATAATGTTCACCAAGAACAACAGGAAACCACTATTCCACATACATTGCAATAAACCTTTGATGTGGAATAGTGATTTCCTGTTGTTCTTGTTAATCTGTGTCCACAGTTTCTGGCTCCATCTCCTTCTATAAAATAATGTTCTTTAAGGAATAGATTTAAGTAAATTAAAATCCAATTTTGATATATTAAAGTTGAAAGTCGATAAAATGGAAATAAATTTCATAGCTTCAATTGAGCTCAGACAAGATATGTGATATTTGAAAAAACTATTTAAATAATTTAAACTATAAAACACTTATAGCAATTAAACAATTGAATTAGCGCAGTTTAATAGACATGTAACTTTTGAATGCTCTTAAATTGTCAAACCCAGAGAGGAAGGAGAGGCGACAGCTCACGTCTACAAGGAATCCCCGTAGAAGGCACAGAGATTTTGCACTTTCTAACGACTGGAGGAAAGCTATATACAGGATGCGTACGCTTTGTGAAAAAGAAAATTCAAGGACTTTCAAGACTTTTCCAGGACAAATGATGATAAAATTAAAGGACTTAACACACTTTTGAATTAAATGAAAACACTTATTTTTAATAATAACTTGATATTTAATGAAGCATTCCAATTTATGTCATTACAGAATCCTAAGAAACAAAAAATATGGTATATTTAAATGTTTGTTTAGTTTACTTTAAGTCGATATATATCCATAAAAAATGAACCTTCTCAAGTCACTCAGTAACTTGAGATTTAGTTGTCAATTCACGTTTTCAGTAACTCGTATCTAGTTGTCAATTCACGATCCAGTTCGTTTATTAATACTGTTTTCTCATCCGCCAGTTTTCTGAAACTATTGGATTTAACAAAATCAAAATATCTTTCAGTTTCTGCCAGCTTCATGTCATAGAAGGTCACGTGGGTGCAGAGGTCGGGAATTTCCGTGACCATATGTAGTACTTTGAGAGCTACTGCAGCCCTTTTAACCTCCAAAAAATGACTGTAGCCCTCAACGTAGCCCTTTTGTAGCATTTTTTTTTTTTTTTTGTATTTTAAGAATCTTGTATTCTGGCTACGGTTGCTAGAATCAGAATCATTGCAGAGCAGCGAAACCGACGGGAAAATACCTAGAATTCACGTACAATGCGATTTAAGAAATCTTTTCTTCGGATTCACTTAATTCGCGTTTTTTTGTTGCCTTTTGTTTTTTGATTTGTACTTTGTTTATTGGGCGAAAAGACCTATTGGAAAAGTTTATTTTAGTTTGCTTTTCTGAATTATTTTTTTTTAAATTTGATTTCATTGACTTTGTTTATGAAAAAAAATAAAAATAAAAAAAACTTACACGCGAAAAACTTAATCTAGTCCATATGTAATAAGCTATTTATAATAAAATAGTTTGAAATGGATTTGGCATTTGAAATAAGTGTTAAAATGAAAATTTTTGGCACAACAATACTTGTGCGTGTGAAAAGAAATAATTCTCATTAGTAAGTATTAGAATGTGTTGCAAGTTATTAGAATAAAAGAAAGTGTGAAGTTTATTTGAATTTCACAAAATAAGTACATGTATCAGTTTATTTTTCGATAAACATAAGTATTTGATACTATGTGAATGTCTTCTACAAAACTGCGTGCTGGTTTTTCTTTCATGTTGAGACACCGCCCTCTCCAAGTCTGACAAAGTAGAAAATGCATTCCTCACTTTGATCTTTGCCATTTGCACAAATTCCCTGCTTCTAAACCCAAATGACTTCTAATTTTTGGGGAGGGGGGGCCCCCACAAAAAATAAGGCATATCGAAATAAGTATATGAAATCAATAGTGAACTGGAAGAAATCTTGTTAGACATATGTGAATATATATGGATAATTTCACTGTATTCATCACGCTTGCAACATGCCATTTAGACCAATTTTCGTTTAATTAATTAAATGATAGTCGTTACAGGAAATTTAACATCAAAAATATTCAAAGATCTGAGCATTAATATTAGAAGTTTGTTTGATGTTATTTGATATTTGACATGTGAATACTGTGAAATTACCCATATTATGGTAACTTTCAAACTGCGCTTATTTATTTACTTTAAATTTTTCAGCCAATCAAATATTCATAATAAACAAAGTCAATGAAATCGAATTTAAAAAAAAAATCGCGAAAAGCAACGAAACTAAACTTTTCCAATAAACAAAGCATAAAAAAAAACAAACAAAAAAAACAAACGCGAATGAATCCGAAGAAAAGATTTCTTAAGCGTGTTTTTAAGAAATCGCATCTTTAAATCTTTCGTGTTCTTTGAATCTCATCGTACGTGAATCTAGATATTTTCCCGACCTCTGCACCCACGTGACCTTCTAAACCAATAAGAAGCCGCGGACGTGAAAATGCATGTTTTCATGGACCCAGGTAAATAGCCACTTCCTTTAATAATAGTGCCACATCTTTTTCAATACTTTTTTTTTTCATTTTAATTTGATCTATATCACCTTTGATTGTTTTTCTTTTTTTTGTCCACTGAAGCATGCGTTTTCTCTGATGATTTCATATGCAAGTAGGCCATATACTTTTGCCTGGTGCTTCCAACACTTAACAAAAGGGATTTAGACAGATTAAAATTTTCAATTCCCACCAACATAGGAAATGTGATCATAAATAACCCTCTGAGATATAATAGAATTTTCCTGCATATTTTCAACAATAAGTTCCTTTCCACAGATGCTTGTCCATGTGATAAAAGTAACAGACAATGATTTTCCAAAGCTGTTTGAAAGATGAATTTGAAGACATGTATTCATTAAACAATACATCAATCCTTGCTGACTCATCAGTTGAATCTAAGTTTATAAAATGTGAATTTATTTTTGCTACATCAGTTACAAATTCTTGGAATTGCCATAACACAGTGTCACATTCTTCAGGATAGAGACGATGTGCATCCACAAAGAGTTAAAATTGATTTGAAATTTTTGACACATCTATCTCCATTTGTGGCCATTAACTGAGGGTCTAAACACTTCAGGTGGCGAACAAAAGAATACTGTATGGGGTTTTAAACAGTAGTCTTGAAAGTAGTTCTTGTAAAAATGTTCTACACTTAATCGGAAATCCCTAATTTGCCGCTCACTAATATTCCTGGACAGCAAACTTTGTTATTTTTTCTGCTTGAAAATCAATATAAATTCTCTCGTAGTGGAAACACATTGTTATCTTTCAATCTAAGTTAAAGAATTATAAAATTGAAGATGCATCATCCCTTACAGTCTTCTTAATAAAGTGATTCATTAAACCTCTAATAATTTTCTCCATATCTTTACCCAGAAATGGAAGCAAGGTTTATCTATCTGATACCCTTTTAAAAATGGCAATAGCTGTTAAGCAACAGAATTTTTTTAAAAAAACTTAAATTTGGTATGGTTAAAGGATCTTTTAAAAAAATTTGTATAACATCAAAGGAAGCAGCATTAGGATTTTTTACGACTTTTTGTAATTCGATTATTATACTTCTCAAAATATGACCAAAGTTTAATAGCTCGCTCACAAGCAGGTGAATTTTCAAGCCATCTGAGTGAACAAATTTGAGTGGCATCTTTTGTGCACCTATTTTATCTACAAAATCTTCTCTTCATGCAGGAGAATCTTTGAATAATCTGTAAATGCTTGTAAGCAATTTTTCAATTCCCCATCCACTAGCCATGGATCCATGTCTAAATGAATTGTTCATTATATGGAGACCAGAGCTACCAACATTTAAAAGTGACATATTAAAATCAGATGAAATCGAAACAACTCAAAAAATTTCCAATTGACATTCGGGCCATCCACTGAAAATTGAAGAACATTTTTCAATGGAAAACATTCAATGCATTCTCGAAAATTTTCTATCATTGTATCTGCAGATGCATGTCCAAAGAAGACTGAACTCAAGTATCTTGTTTGGATTTTACCATTTTCCCATAATCTTACATGAACATCCATTTGTTTTGTTTTAGTGAACTTGTTTAAGCTCTCATCGAATGAAATTACAAAATGTTTATTTTCGCTTTTAATATCACTGACAAGAAGGGATTTAAAATAAAGAGCCAAACTAAAGCAATAGATGTAAGCATTTTTTTTTCTCCACAGGAGAACTATTCAATTATCACACTTTTCGGAAACATGAGTTTAAATGATAAATCATTACCAGCACATAATCGATAGGAATAATGGCAGTTTACTACCTTTAATGCCTAAAGTGTTTCAGCTTTAATTGTAGCATTTTTCTCCTTAGGAATTCGTAACGAAGATGAGACGGAAGTTGTTGGCATATCATGACTGGTTTTATTCACTAACAGCTGATCAATTGTAATGTTTTTCTCACGGTTTGATACGAGCGTACGATGTTTTTTGCTTTTCACGTGACTCTTCAATCCAGACTCCCCCATACTGGAAATATCCACAGTTTTCAAACAAAGCACATTTCACAACATAGCGATTACTCAGATCTTTTGATATCCAAGTTGAATAAGCAGGATTATTAAACCAAAGTTTGTTGAATAAGAATTTACCCATGTTGCATAATTTTATGGGTAATTTATTTTTTCTATAGGGAAACAGAAAAAATTCTACAAAGTGAAAACGAAAGTAAAACTTAAACATCAGCAACAATCTCCGTTCATAGAATTATGGGTAGTAAGGAAATGATTATGGTGGGCATTTATCTATGTAATGGCGATTATATATGAAACTGTAACTTAAATAATGAACCTATAAATGATTGATTTTCAAGGACTTTCCAGGTTAATGAGAAAATACATCCATTTTTCCTGAATATTTAAGGCCTTGAAAAAACAATTATGAAAATCAATCATTTTCAAGGCTTTCCAGGCCATGTACACAACTTGTATATATTATATCCGGTTTCAGTTTCAACTGTTAAAAAAATTACCACCAAGATGTGAAGCAATCATTCGAACATCGCTTCAGAAATAGTCTGCAAGAATCAAAGACTTTGGATACATTATAAAATAATAAATTACGTTACGATAACGATTTATTAATTTGCAGAATTAACCAGTTTGCAAACTATACTGTTAATTGCTGTACATATTAAATTAAACTGTCATTAATTTTAGCTAAGAGCTGCTATTATCATTGAAAAGAAGTGAAAATAAACGAGCAAGCCTATCGTTTCACTTTTTATTGGATCTGTATTAATCTGTATTCATAACAATTTTTGTTATTACGATTTAGAACGAAAACTGGAAAAAATTACTCTGCGGCAAGATGATGCAAGAATTCAAAAGGACGAGGTCATGCAATAATTGAAAATGAAGCTACGTATTGTATGTCTTAATATAAAATCATTCCGAAATAAATATATTTTAATTGTCTTTGAATAATTCTAGACTTTATCTTTTGTTTATAAATACATGAATTTTTGGATAAATCATCTAATAAATTTCTCATACTATTAAATATCAATTACATATTTTAATTCTGTGTACACACTTTGCAATTTCGGGCTTATATATTGTTTGCATAGGGAATAGCAATACGGTATTACTAATTCCCTATGCAAACTATATATAAACCCTTCCGCTAATACTCCTTTCATAACTTCAGGATAATTCTCTATTATTCTATTTGCTTTTAGAGAATTATCCTTTTTGCTTTGATAAAGGATAGTCTGTATCCCAAAAGTCAGTTTTTTTATTTTGATTTTGATTTTATCTATTATTTTTAAATTATTTTTGTTTATTATATCTTATTTTTTATTCATTTTGTATTTTAATTAATAACTATTGTTTATTGTATTCCAGGGTTCTTGTGTCTCATCCTTCTCTTAATATATATCCCTTAATTGCATAGGAAATATAAGGAGTGCAGTCTCCCCTTTCTCCCTGTCAATGCTAACAAAATTGAATGATTGTAAGATTTAAACGTTCTGGGGAGTATGGCCTGTTTGGCATTTTTTTTTCATGCACTTGTCCTTTGTTGGGCATCGTTAATAAAAATTAAACAATGCACAAAACAATGAAACCGAGGATAAGCGCTTTAAAAAAAAATGCCAAACTGTCCACACTGGTTCTGGGTTAGCTGAAATATTGTATGCATTCTATTATAATGCAAAAAATTTGGACCTAAAAAGCACCCAAATTTGTGGGACCGTTTTATACAATTTTTATATTTTTTGCTGATGATTATTACAGATTCAAAAGAAGATTTCACAATCGGGTTTACTTGTAACCATTTTTTTTTTTTTTTTTTTTAAGTTCTCTGAAATTATTAAACATGTCAAACATACCTTATAAAAACCTTAAAATTTTATGTAACAATTTTTGCAATTATGTGATTTGGTTTCTATCAATGACACAGGTCTACAAAAAAAAAACTTTTGTTTGTTGCCTGGAATGTTAAAACTGATTTTGATTATATTTGATGTGTTGATTCCAAATATGAAAACAGTCTCTCTCTATCAGCTATAGTTTTTGAAATATAATATAGCACACCAGTAACAATGCGCTTTTACTATTTGTTATGGTACTACGAGAGAGAATATGCCTGTTGGGGAATTTAATATCATTTGTGAACCCTAAGTTGGACGTGGCAAAATCATCTTGCCACCATTGCATATACGAGGGGCGATTGATAAATAAGGTCTCCATGGCTGTAACTTTATTTGTTAACCGATTTTCAAAATTATTTTTGTATCTTATACTCACATTTGTCCTCTATGTAATGCACTATTCACTTTTCGACATAGTCCTCATTCCTTTCCAAGCATTGCGCCAACGCGTGACTAGTTGGGTGAACCCGTCGGAGAGGAATTCCGGAGTTGTCGACACCAGGGTTGAATGGCAGCGTTTACCTCGCCGTCAGAACCAACTCATGTCCCTTAAAGGGCTTTCTTCTTTGGGAAGTGGTGAAAGTCGCAAAGTGCAAAGTCTTTCATTTTTGAACTGCAATTTTTCATCTTTGAACTGTAGGCGCTGCATCGCCTCTGGTGTGTGGCGACTCGTGTGCGGGCGGACGTTATCGTACTCCAGAAGAGGGTCCAAAGCTGCCATTCAATCCTGGTGTCGACAACAACTCCGGAATTCCTCTCCGACGAGGTCACCCAACTAGTCACGCGTTGGCGCAATGCGTGAAAAGGGATGGGGATTATGTCGAAAAGTGAATAGTGCATTACATAGAGGACAAATGTGAGTATAAGATACAAAAAGAATTTTGAAAATCGATTAACAAATAAAGTTACAGCCATGGAGACCTTATTTATCAATCGCCCCTTGTAAAAACAGTTTGTGACCGTTCTTGTCATGATGGACCATGTTTTGCATACTTAGTATATATAAAAAAAAAAAATGCCTGGACTAAGCACTGAAAAACAAAGCTGGAATTTTTGATGGGCCGCAAATAAGACAGCTCATAAAGGATCATGATGTCTCAACCGTAATGAGTAAGGTTGAGTGAAGCGCGTTGATGTCATTTGTTTTGATTATTAGAAACTTTATTGGCAACTGCAAAGCTGAAAACTACGTTGAGCTAGTAAACAATATGCTCAGTAATACGAGGTGCATTCAAGTTCTAAGGCCTCCGATTTTTTTTCTCCGGATTGGAAAGAGATAGAAACATGCGCATTGTTTTAAAATGAGGCCGCGTTCATTGTCAATACATCCCAGAGATGGCAGCACCGTATGGCAGATGGAATTTTACCGCCAGCGGCGAGAATGAGAACTGTTTTAGATACTTAAAATGGCGACATTTTCCTTACTTGAACAGCGTGAAATCATTTGTTTTCTGAATTTGCGTGGTGTGAAACCAATTGAAATTCATCGACAGTTGAAGGAGACATGTGGTGATGGAGTTATGGATGTGTCGAAAGTGCGTTCTTGGGTGCGACAGTTTAATGAAGGCAGAACATCGTGTGACAACAAACCGAAACAACCTCGGGCTCGCACAAGCCGGTCTGACGACATGATCGAGAAAGTGGAGAGAATTGTTTTGGGGGATCGCCGAATGACTGTTGAACAGATCGCCTCCAGAGTTGGCATTTGTGTGGGTTCTGTGCACACAATCCTGCATGACGACCTGAAAATGCGAAAAGTGTCATCCAGGTGGGTGCCACGAATGCTGACGGACGACCACAAGGCTGCCCGTGTGGCATGTTGCCAAGCAATGTTGATGAGCAACGACAGCATGAATGGGACTTTCTTTTCGTCGGTTGTGACAATGGATGAGACGTGGATACCATTTTTCAATCCAGAAACAAAGCGCCAGTCAGCTCAATGGAAGCACACAGATTCACCGCCACCAAAAAAATTTCGGGTAACTGCCAGTGCTGAAAAAATGATGGTGTCCATGTTCTGGGACAGCGAGGGCGTAATCCTTACCCATTGCGTTCCAAAGGGCACCACGGTAACAGGTGCATCCTACGAAAATGTTTTGAAGAACAAATTCCTTCCTGCACTGCAACAAAAAACATCCGGGAAGGGCTGCGCGTGTGCTGTTTCACCAAGACAACGCACCCGCACATCGAGCTAATGTTACGCAACAGTTTCTTCGTGATAACAACTTTCAAGTGATTCCTCATGCTCCCTACTCACCTGATCTGGCTCCTAGTGACTTTTGGCTTTTTCCAACAATGAAAGACACTCTCCGTGGCCGCACATTCACCAGCCGTGCTGCTATTGCCTCAGCGATTTTCCAGTGGTCAAAACAGACTCCTAAAGAAGCCTTCGCCGCTGCCATGGAATCATGGCGTCAGCGTTGTGAAAAATGTGTACGTCTGCAGGGCGATTACGTCGAGAAGTAACGCCAGTTTCATCGATTTCGGGTGAGTAGTTAATTAGAAAAAAAATCGGAGGCCTTAGAACTTGAATGCACCTCGTATCAGAGACCTGGGATGTACAATGGGCATAAAAGTTTATTACTTACACAGCCAGTTGGACTATTTTCCAGAAATTCTGGGAGATTTAGGGGAAGAGCTGGGAAGGATATCAAAACAATGGAAGAACGCTACCATAGAAGATGGAATGAGCACATGATAGCAGATTACTGCTGGAGTTTGCAAACAGACTGTACCATCAAAACTCATTCAAGAATGTCCCAAAAGAGAAGCTTCCAACATGTTAACTAAGATTTTCTTTCTTCTACAACTGATTATTTTGAAGAATAAATGCTTATTGTAGTCACTAGTCACTATAGTTTAGGTGTTATAATGCTATGTTTTTTCATGACATTAAAGTGTTCTAGAAAATGAAATGATGTATTTTTAATGTTTCATGTCTTATTTATCTGAACCAAATTCCCAATCGAAAATGGGGCAACGTAAATTATGCTTTGTCAAAATATCTTGAAAGCCATACTTGATAGAACAAATATGAAGTTATTTTTGAATTCTACACCCTAAAATTACCCAAGAACACTTGAAAATTCGCCGGCACCAAAATGTGTGTTGACCTGAGTAATTTTTATCATGTAGAAACGTTTACCAGCTAACATGTCATTTCTTCACAATTTACAGCTATTAAGTTTCAAAGGCAATATACCGTACATATCATGAAATGCAAAAGGAATGTAATTACAATAAGAAGAAGAATTTCAACATCAATGGATTAAAAATGGGTAATTTTACAATAAAAATGGTTTTAGAATTTTATAGTTTGCAATTTAAAAAAATTTAGAAATTTCATCCCATTAGAAAAGCACTGATTGAGTTTGAAAGGATAATGATCATGATAAATTCTCAGGAAATGCAAACCTTGGCAAATTTTAACAAATCACAAAGTGATGGATTGCACTGGTCATCAAAATGTTTTATATTATGCTCATATATCTCATAGAGTTGTGAGAGTTGTGCACATCGTAGCATTTCATTTATCTTGTCACACATTAATTTTAAAATATTATTTCCGAACAACTGCAATACAGCAGCAGTTCTGTTAGAAATAGAATCCATGAGAACACAAACATCCCCTGTTGACCAGAGTATTATCAAGACAAATCCAAAATGTGAAATTAGAGCCTCAAGTCCTAAGCAAATTTTATGAAATCCTTAATGCATTTCTACCATATCAACTATTAATACCTTGGCTAGTCAGTAGCATGTCCGATCTTGCAAACGGGCCAGGGCGATTCTTGGCTTTTCCCAAAATAAATTCTCTTCTGAATCGTGGATGTACAATAGGGCAAGCAATGTAGTCATACCTGGAAATTTATAATTTTGATTATTATATTCAGAATTATAAAAATTAAAGCACTTCATTAATTTATCTTAATTCTATAATTAAAAAAGTAAATTTCTCAGTTTGTTTTTGTTTCACAGGATGACAAAATCTAACATCACTCAAAGCATTGCAGAAGCAACAATTAAATTTCTTTCCTTTTCATAAAACTAAGTGATGTCTTTGAATGAGGGGTGATCAAAACATTTGTGGCATTTGGTATATTTACATATATTTATGTAAATTATAAATCTTTATTCCAAATAGAAAAGGGAATGAAAAATTCTGCGACCTGGACTTGAACCAGGAACCATGCCTGTCGTTGGTAACGTTCTAACCAATTGAGCTCTATGGACATGAACCACCAAGATTTTACAATAATAATACTGAAGAGACACTCCAAACACATCACAATTACAAATAGAGAAGGGAAAGAAAAATTCCATGTGGGCATATTGAACAGTTTGGCAGTTCATGTCCGCAATAACTCAACTGGTTAAGAGTGGTGCCAGCAATAGGCAAAATCCCTGATTCGGTCCAGGTTGTGGAATTTTTTCTTCCCTTTTCTGTTGTAACTGTGATGTGTTTGGAGAATTTATTCAGTATTATTATCTTCTTTGTGTATAGATCTTATATTTGTTTTTTTTAATATGAACTCCCTTAAGTTCAGCATACTAACTCTGCGATATACCAAATTAAGGATGCCTCCAGGAAGAATAGTTTCTCTTCTTTAACCCAGGACTTGACTGTTTCCACGGCATCTTTCAACGAAAAATGTATTTGCATCATACGATGACAATGAGACACTATCATCCAATGTTTGCACCTTAACTTTCTTTTCTCTTTCCCTAAAGGGAACTCCAGCCATAATTAAAATGTGGTTGGATATCTTTAAATTACGTTGCAATTCACGATATGACAAATTTTTCTTCCAAATACCACATAGTAATTAATAAAAACGCAAAACACCACACACACTGAATTGCATGCAGAGATAATTTGTTATACGGTTGGTAGCACTTCATGCGGGTTTAGCACTATATTAAGACCAGGACTGTTCACACATTTAGGGCTGTATCAAACTTTATTTTTCTCCATCGTTTAAATTTTTATACAGCTTTTCACCATCACAGTTGCAACAGGAAAAACACACTTATTTAGCAATCCCCATTTCACGCGTCATGTCACATCACCATGCCTACTTCTGTTCATGCGCACATCAAAGAGTGCTTAATAATTTCCACTTTTTACAGATTGTTATCGATCTATTATCGAAACAAAGTATACCTTTCAGATACCCTTTAAAAGTCTCAAATCTTACACTATTCATGCTTTGACTGGATTTTCCCTTTTAATAACTCGTTTTTGCAGAGAATTTTTATAACAGCATGTGATGCTTTTTTCAATCTGCATTTTTTGATTGTAAAAATTGCTTCATGTTGTGTTACTGTCACACAAATCAGCAAGCTGAAACTTTCAGCTTGGATTCTAAACTTCATGCTGATGCCAATAGGTTCTTTTAGGAGGGTGTAAGTAAAGCTACCAACTTTTTAATCTCTTTGTAATAAGCTTTCTACCATTACTTTTATTATTTATAAATACAGGGTCAACTAAAACAATAGGGACAAATTTCAGGGGGTGATTTCTCACAAGTAACAAAAAGTTCATATCAACATGTCCAAAAATGCATAGTTTCCACAGAAATGGAAATAATTGCATGATAAAGCGCCATCCCAATTCCACATTAATGTTAGCTATATCTCAACAACATCTTCCCCAGACAATGGATAGGACGAGTTCTTGTTGCATGGACCCTTTGCTCACCAGAATTAAATCACCTGTGATGCTAACTGGTTACAGGCTGGAACATTCGAATGAATTAAATCACCTGTGACAATCCATGATGCAACATATGAATAATAACGAGACCATCACTGTGTGCTCTGATTCACTCTCGAGGGCAAGCTGGAAACTCAATCCAAGTGCAATCAGTTACCTGTTTCTTACTTTCTAAAGGTGAAAACTCCATTGTATCCCAAACACTTCGAATATCATTTGTAATGTTGACACAATTACTGCCACAGTAATGTCCTGTTCTGTACTAATTGCTCTATTACAGACAAACTGTCCATTTTCAGACAACTGTTCATATGAGATTTTTTGTTCCTTTTCTGGTCAGGAATCGCCTCCTGAAGTTTGTCCTTATGTTTTAGTTCACCATGTATACAGGGTGTAAACGGACGACGTTTCACAAATTTAAGGATATGTAGAGGATGAAACTCTGA
>JAHWFO010098624.1:3003800-3025474 GCA_023313115.1 Rhysida immarginata | reverse complement strand
TCATGACTTTTTAAGAAGAAATTTTATTTTTTTCATGACCCAAAAAGAACATTACATTTACAGATTTTGCTTAAATTTTAATTTATTTTCAATTTCACTTAATTCATCTTTTTTTTCTTTTAAAGATTTTCTAAAGCTATTTGATTGTGCAATGAGAGTCAAGTTAGATTTTTTTTCTGCCTCCAATGCCATTTCATCAGCAGCCTTTGATAATGAAATTATGTCGTTTTCCAATACAATTTTTCTTTTTTTTAATTTTTCAAATTCAGCCTTCTCATCTGATTTCCTTTTATTACCAACATTTTCATTCTTTTTTTTCTGTAATGCATTGAAATATTTTTGGCGAGCACCTTGCACTGAGATAATCAAACCTTTTGTAATTGGTACTTGCAAAATACCACCACAATAATTAATATAGTCATAAATCCTTCTTTGGGCGATTAATGAAGTTTCCTTCATATTATCTGTCATCAACTCTTTATTAATTGAAAATCCTCTTTCTATAGATGCTTGTCCATGAGATAATGTCAAAATGATTTTAGTAATAATCCATAAATAATTAAATTCATGAGCATTCATATATTTTGCAAAAAAAGTATCTAATCTGCCGTTTTCATCATCTTGCTTCTAATCTAAAAAACTTCCTCTGTTAGTTGTCACTATTTTTTCCAGAAATATAAAATACTGTCGGATGAAATAATCACATTCACTTTGCGTAATATGGGAATCAGCCAGTATAACAATAATTTTTTAAAAATATTCACGACAGATTTCACTGTTGGATGCCATAACAATTGGGTTTAAACAAACAGCATTTCTAACAAGAGCAAAATTAAGAGGAGATTTTTCAATCATTTTCTTAACTATTTTCATCAAAATTTTTGAACAATCTTTTTTAAATGTAATTTCTGCCTTTTCTGAAATTTTTTCACTCTTAATTAATTCCTGAATACGTTTGTTTGCTACAAATCCAATATCAGTTTGTTTATAAAGTAAAATAACATCAAGATTATTAATATCAATTTTAATAAGCTTAAAAATTGTATTAGCTTCTACCAACACATCTGGCTTAATAAACCTCCTCATTAAATTTCGTAATAACACTTCTAAATCTGTAGCTAAGAATGGTAACATAGGTTTGTCTGGTTGATATTGCTCTAAGAAATATTTAAAATCTTCAGCCACACTTAAATAAAATTGTAACTTTGATGTTAAAGTTTGATCTTTGCAGGCCAATTTAATTATTTCATAAGAATTAGACTTTGGCACAGTGTACTTTTTTGGTAATTTCTCTATCGTTTCTACATATTTTTTAACATTTGGAATTACATTAATTACACGTTGTACAACAGGTGCATTTTCAATCCAATGTGTCGGACAAAATTTCAATGGATAAAGTGTGCTCTTGGTAATTCTTTCAAAATCCTCTCGTCTTGCTGGTGTATCCTTAAAAAATGTATGTAATGCTTTAAATAGGGAATCCAAATCCCAATTAACACTAAACCAGCCGTGTTTAAATGCCCCATGCATGATATGCAAACCACATCTTCCAATATTAAGAGGCTTACTATCTATTTCTTCATCAGAATTCAAATATTTAAGTAAATCATTAAAAAAGGCCCAATTGACATTTGGACCATCCATTTAAATCAACATCTTCAAATTCAAACTCTTAGTTAATTCTTTAAAATTGGTCAATAAATCAGCTGCCGTAGAATGTCCTAGAAAAGCTGAATCAAAAAAATGACTACGAACAATTTGTGACTTTTCACAAAAAAATCTCACATGTAAATCAAGCTGCTTAGATTGAGTCTTAAGATTGAGGGATTCATCAAATAGGATAACAAAATGATTGGCTGATTTAACATCTTTAAGCAAGGAATGTATGTGAGGAACTATTCCAAAATCAAGCAATGTTTTTTCAGCTGGCGATGTTGTTCTGCCAACCGCAGTAATGGCGTCCATAGTAGTGAGATTAGTTCCACTTTTCGTCCCCCAAAGATGACGGCCACATAAGCGATCTACTCGTTGGTTTTCAAACCAAGGCTTTTTCTATATTATGAAAATGCCTTGGTTCAAACCACTGTGTAAGATTAGGCATATCTATAACCATGCCTAATCTTACACTGTGGTTTAAACCATGCGGTGTACAAAATGGCGAGAGGAAGCGGGAAACACTACAAACCGATATCGGTTACAGAAAACTGCTAATTTCATCCTAATTAAATAGAAATTTCATATATCTTTATATTAAATAAGTAAATAATATTTAAAAAATTATTAAATATCTTTTCTAATAATAAAACAAAATTTCAATGCATATAAGCAGAGAAAATGCTGCCTTACACTATAAAAAAATCATGACCCAACACTCAAATTCATGAGTTTTGAAGGTCCTTTTAAGAATGACCCAAAATTCATGTCTTTTCATGACTTTCATGACCCGTACGAACCCTGATTAAATCACCTGTGACAATCCATGATGCAACATATGAATAATAACGAGACCATCACTGTGTGCTCTGATTCACTCTCGAGGGAAAGCTGAAAACTCAATCCAAGTGCAATCAGTTATCTGTTTCTTACTTTCTAAAGGGAAAACTCCATTGTATCCCAAACACTTCGAATATCATTTGTAATGTTGACACAATTACTGCCACAGTAATGTCCTGTTCTGTACTAATTGCTCTATTACAGACAAACTGTCCATTTTCAGACAACTGTTCATATGAGATATTTTGTTCCTTTTCTGGTCAGGAATCGCCTCTTGAAGTTTGTCCTTATGTTTTAGTTCACCATGTATACAGGGTGTAAATGGACGACATTTCACAAATTTAAGGTTATGTAGAGGATGAAACTCTGAGCAAAAAAGTCTAGTCACGTTTTTCGATCTGTGGCTCCGTTAAAAAGTTAAAGCGCTTTAAAGTTCGGTATCGGTAAGGAATATCGGTATCGGCCAGGGTGATTCTAAAAGGTCGTGCCAATATGAAAAGGCAGGTAGAGGGTGAAATTCTGAGCAAAAAAGTCTAGTCGCGTTTTTCGATCTGAAGCTCCGTTAAAAAGTAATAGCGCTTCAAAGTTTCGTGACGTCACTTCCGGAAATCTACCTTGGTACAGACGCTGAGCAATTTTTAACTTAGCGCTATAACTTTTTAACGGAGCCTCAGATAGAAAAACGCGACTAGACTTTTTTGCTCAGAATTTCACCCTCTACCTGTCTTTTCATATTGGCACAACCTTTTAGAATTACCAGGGTTCGTACACTTTCCTCACGAAAAAAAATAAGCACCTCTAGCGCAAGTCTACCTTATATGAATGCATGTGTTTATCAAATAGACCCAATAAGCAAAGTCTAAAAAGGAGGAAGACACGAAAAATTTAAAAAAAAAAATATGAACACTTTTATTTATGAAAAATTATCCGGAATAAAGGCACAAAAGTAAACAGAATGTGTACTAATATGACAAAAGAGGAAAAAATAAGTATGTGGATAATAGTAAATAAAAGAAATAAAAAACTTTCACCACAACAAAAATTAAGGAAAAATACAACCTGAACCTGGAAGCGCTTTCGACAACAAGGCTATCATCATTTAAGGGGGGACAGAGTGTACTCCTTGGTTTACTTGATTCCCCCTAGTGTAGTCCTTGGTTCCTGCTGAATGATGATAGCCTTGCTGTCGAAAAGCGCTTCCAGGTTCAGGTTGTATTTTTCCTTAATTTTAGTTGTGGTGAAAGAGTTTTTTATTTCTTTTATTTTTACTTTTATTTATATTTTTCGAATTTCTATACAGGATGTGTACATTAAATGTTGAGTGCTATTTGGAGGATCGTTTCCTAAGGACAAAATAAGACAAAATATTGTTGGAAGTTTTTTGGATGGTTGAAGTTTACAGCCACGTAAACTACAACGGTCAATTTGTGCCCAAAACAGACTTTTGGATAAAAAGATGTAGATGATAAACAAGATGAAAATCACAGAGATGAATGAAAAAAAGCAAAATAAATAAGTGTTAGTTAAAATTATGTTATTTCAAAGATGAATTGACTAGATCAGTCTAAAAAAAAAAAATTGATTTTCTTCAAAAAGATAAAAACCTGTTTGATACATAATAAATTATCCCCCCACTAATTCCTTTAAAGTAGCGAATAACCCTAAAGAATGTTTCAGTTTGTCGTGTCAAAATCTAGGATGTGTTCCACGGTTAGGATATCTCCCCAGGCGCAAGTCATAACGGTGGTGGGTTCTTTCATAATTAATACTGATGGGTTGAAAGACAATGATCAACTCGAAGTCGAGTTAAGCCTACTTCCTCCTGCCGAAGGAAGTTTTTTCCTTAGATTGGCTTAATCTGGTTATAATATGTATAATACAAAAACTATTTGGTGTAGGTTAATGAAATTAAAAATATTATTATTAAGCAGGAAAGGAGCTACTTGGTACTGGGTTTTTCTGTTAACAAGCCCATGGGTTAACAGAAAAAAATAGAAATCTGACGTTGCCCCTAAATAGAAGTCCATGGGTTTCTTTACAGAATCAGGTTTATTTTGAAATAATATTTATTTGGTTAATGAAAAGTTTTTATTTAAATATTGCAATAATCGAACAGTATGAAATAAAAAATTATTCTTATTATATTAAAAAATTATTAAGATGTAGGATAAATAATAATTGCAATTGCAGAATGATGAATAACAAATTGAAAAGGGAAGGAAAAATTCCACGACCCGGATTCGAACCGGGGACTATGCCTATCACTGGCACTGCTCTAACCAACTGAGCTACCGCGGATATGAACAGCTTTGCTGTTACAAGATATCCAAATAAGCTTCATTGAAGCCACAACCCTTTAACCATCAAATAAATTGATGAAAATAACTCAAATATAAGATAATGATGAATGTTTAGAAAAATGCTGAGAATGAAAAAGATGGTAAATGACCAAATTTTGGAAAGCTACAAACGTGGTTCTGTTAATAAAAATTATCTTCTCCTATATACAGGGTGATTCAAATCGTGTGTAAAACAATTTAAGGGGGTATTATAGAGGTCAAGGTAAACACAAAAAGCCCTATGAACATGGGTCCGAATTTAAACGATAACTGAGATATGAACAAAAATAAAAATTAAACAGGTGGTGGCCTTACAGTATAACAGAGGGACATCAGGAGTTACAAGGCCAATTTTTGCTTCAAGACATCGAAAGAAGAAAGGAAATTGCAACAACATCAAGTGTACATCTAAAGTAAGATTACGTGAGTAAAAAATTATTTAGACTAGAAGGCATCCTTGGAGAGGTCCATCCACTAGTTTCGCCATTTATTCCCGGCTTTGTCAAGGATATACAGCAAGAGGCATGCAAGCCTTTATATCGGTAGAAGGGTGGATCATAATACTGTTCCTATTGATTAAACAGGTGGTGGCCTTTCTGTGGTGTTCCTATTGTCCTATTGATTAAAAATAAAAATGCTGCCACCAAGACCAACAAGTTAAGATCATCATAACACATGTTCATTTGTGAGTACTAACCAGCACTTGTTATAATTTTGACTGCGTAACTCGGAAACTTCTCGTTGGAATTCAATCAAATTTTAACGGCGTACAGTCTTATGTACTCTGTTATTCCTCCAAATTTCATTAATCTAGGCTTTACAGAACCTGAGTTATTAACTGGGTGTAAAGTGTCCAGTGATGTTCCCCGATGGTGAAGATGGATATCATTTTAATCTGAGACAAGTCAACAAAGAGATTAAGTAAAGTCCTGGTTTATCACTAGAATTCCTATTTTCGGATTTTTCTTAGAATGGATAGTCCCTTCGCTCTGTGTTGTATTGATTGAGTTATTATTTAACCAATTTGGAGTTATAATTTGACTTCTTGAGATTGTTCTGTTTACCTACAAGTGTAATTATCCCGGGCAACGCCGGGTCCTCTGCTAGTACAGACATAAAATGTATATGTTCAACTACAAATAAAGAATATCAATAAAAGTTTAGGGCAGAAAATTGCTTTTATCTCCATATCTCCTTCAGGAATATGGATTTTATTTTAAAGTTCATACGTTTTTCATCTATTTTCTCTTTAATTTCTCCAAGATTTGATTTTTTTTGCTTTGCCATTTTCTTAAATCATTTTATTTAATCATCCTAGTGAAATACCCTTCTATATGACAAGCTAACAACTCATAGCATTAGAGACAATGTAGATAAACAGCATAGCGTTAATGCTTTATGTTTCTCAGGAAGCAGCCCTTTATTAAAAATCAATTTTAAGCACCTTGCTTCAAAAAATAAGCACTTTTTAGCACTATTTAAGGCCTTAAAAAAAGGTTTCAAAAATAAGCACCGTTTCAGGTTTATAAGCACCATACGAACCCTGATAACCCTGGCCGATACCGATATTCCTTACCGATACCGAACTTTAAAGCGCTATAACTTTTTAACGGAGCCACAGATCGAAAAATGCAACTAGACTTTTTTGCTCTAGTTTCATCCTCTACATATCCTTAAATTTGTGAAACGTCGTCCATTTACACCCTGTTTATAAAAAATATATAAAAATATTACAATACAGAAAGTAACACCATTTATTTCTATTCTAACGTGCAAGTGTGTGACACGTCTGTTGTTCATAAGATTATTTTAATCGCAACCAACATGTCACAGAACACCAAATCATGTTATTAATTGAGACTCACTCACAGCGTGCTATTCTCTAACTGAAGATCGTATAGTGTAATAATTTTGAAGTAAGATAACCATTGTGCCCGCAGTAACATTTAAATATTTTATGACCAAACCCAATATAATACCAACCCCTAGATGAGCCCATGACGCGTGATTCATAAAATTAAAATGTGACACCATTTACTGTAAAAGTTAAATAAGTTTTTTATTTACAAGAAAAATAAATATGCAAGAAGTTACATAAAAATGGATATTAAAACTAGGTTAATCTGTTAGTGAACTCAAAGTAACTATCAATAGAAAATGACAGATGAATAAGTACAAACTACAAAATGATGCTCTTCCCTTTCCTAAACTTTAATAATTTGCAGAAAATTTAGGGAAAAAAATCGTATTTTCTAAAAATAAATGTTCAATAAATCGTTACACAAGCTTTGTGGATTTCCACTGGTGTGCAAACTTTTTGCCACAATTCGCTCTTTTCCACCCAAAATCACTGAATTATACTTATCCGTCCATTCGATGTAATGAGAACAGTTCAACATCATACACACACAACAGAATTGATGAGCCAAAACCACCGATGAGCAAAATTCACTCGTAGCAAATCACGGTATAGCCCCACGACGCAGCTGGCTGTTCACACCTTGGCACTATCGCTGACCAAAATTACAACAAAACTTAGAATAATTGTGACAGACACACTTGTCTAGAATACTAAGACGACAACACAGATACCAATGGCAAATTTACCTGGCAGAAAGATAAGAAAAACTTTGCTTTAACAGGGAAGACAAAGGAAAATATGCCTAATAAATCACACGCAAATTCACATAATTATATGTGTATCTGCAGAGACAAAATCTATTTTGTCACACTATGAAAGGAAATTACGAAACATACAGGTAAACAATAAAGTGCAGCTGAAACTACACGTTTTTATCTACTTCTCCACATAAGCACATTAACGATTTAGGCATTTATCCCGACACCGCACCAGTTTCAGAATACCTCGCTCATAGAACCTCATTGGCGCACGGCAGATTTAAGTTCCTCATCAGTCTCAAACCTCTAACCACCCAGAAATCTCTTCACGGGACCAAAGAGGGCACTAAATCCGGACTGTGGGCTGGATGGTCAAGAACTACCCAATCGAAATGGATCAGCTTTGATTAGATGACGTAACCATCTTCAAATCATCTTTCATTATGAAAGTTTCACTTGTAGCTGTATTAGCTTTCTTTATGAAATGTTCTTGGGACGATTTTCAAGAAGCACTTGGTATGAACACTGACAGTCTACCAAGGTCGGCAACATCATGCTTTTGGGATTTGACTTATGGATTTGCTTTTTACAATAGAAAAGTGGATGGAAAATTAAGAAAGTAATGTGAAATAATGCAATGATTAATGTACTGCATATTGTACATTTCAATATCGAATTTATCGATGTTCTTGAATCTTAGATGTTTCGATGTTCCATTTTGAATTCATTATCCGTTTAGGTTAATGTATTGCAATGAAAGAACACACAAAAACGCGCTGCTTTCGTTGAGGCATGAGAGTACAAGATCCATTAGAGTGATTCCAGAGTTCACTAACTGGATTCCAGGGAGCTGATAGCATGTAGTGAGGGCCAATGGAGGTCACCATTCCAGATGTTTTTCAAGCTGTTGGTATGTTTCAAATGTGGAGTAGATATCATGAGGCAATGAGTTCCAATATTCAACAAAATGGCATGGGTTAGATCTGCTGTCTGCCCAAAGAGTTAATAGTCGGTGATTGCTAAGATGATCATTTGGAACATTCAGAGGCTTTATGTATCAACTGAACAATCAGAGATGCGCAGAACTGATTCAAAGAATATTCTGGAGAATTCCAACGAATAAGGTGGCCAGTACATTAGCCAGATGCGAACCAAAATAAATATTGCTCTGAGTGAATTACCACACTTCTGCATTTCTTAATAACACAGCGCTGTGAATAACCAACCAGATAGCAACAATTCTCCATAAGTCTTCTGTCCATTGTGGAAATTAATATCGCATCAAAATGATGCGTCCCCCCCCCCCCATTATTATTTGTTTACACTTTCGCCATTATTATTTGTTTACACTTTGCATAGTAACATTCATGTACATAAGCAACGTCACAGGTCAAAAAAAAAAAGTGCACAGGTGTACAATATTTTCACGGAAAGTCTTTGCAGACCAGTTATGTGGCAGTGACAGCGACGATTGCGAATAGATCTTTGTTTCTTTTTCATTATTGCACGTCAATTCCACGAAACGGATACGATAAAGTAAGGGAAGGGAATATATGAAAATATTGTACAATGCATTTTGCATTTTTTTTTTGACCTGTGACATTACTTATGTACCGGGCGTTTCAAAAATAACCGGTTTATTTGAAAAATTAATAAAAACTAAACGGGCAGCGAGAGAAATACACCGTGTGTTGCAATATGCTTGGGACAACAGTAAATTTTCAGGCAGACAAACTTTCGAAATTACAAATGGTGTATCTCTATCGCTGCCCGTTTAGTTTTTATTGATTTTTCAAATATACTGGTTATTTTTGAAACACCCAGTATGTGAATGTTACTATGCAAAGAGTAAACAAGTAATAATAATAATAATGGCAGAAAAAAAAAAAAGAAAAAAATTTAAATATTCCAGGAATCGAACTCAGGCCAGTAAATCCACAGAGACTGACATTAACCATTGTGCCAGTGTTGTTAAGTTGTATAATTTTCTTCCCACTTGGCTTATCTGGCACTACAATAGTAAACATAAAATATTGTTTTTTTTCTCCGAAACGAAAGGCCACTGATTCAAATCCTTTTACACAGAAGGTATATTAATGTTGTAGATTGACCTCCGAAAATTTCAACCAAAGCCATGATTACATGTCCATGCGGTCCACTTGTAAACAAAAAGCTATGGGGAAAAAAAATTTAAAGAACCCTTAAATGCAGGGAAAGCTAAAAGCTTTTTGGGCTAATGAACTTCATGTTGCTTTGATTCCCAATTTAACAACCGTAGGTTTATTATGGTTAAGATAAATCTAAAGTATGAACTAAATATAGTCATGTTCCAGACTTACGTCACATTAATTTCCAATAAATGTTAAGTCAAAGCAATTGAAGTTGATGACTATGAACATAAAAAAATAAAACTACTGGATATGGTATTATTTATGTACTTAAGACTAGGACTAGTTTATTCCTATTGTTTGTTTATATTTAAGTATATCACTGTGCCTACAATTTCTGCAGTCAATGCACGTACTGTAATGTACCACATGCTACTGTAATTTGCTTTTTGTGATGCTGATGATAACGGCTGCTGAGAGCGTAATGTACCATACTCTTCACTGGCTATTGATAGCGGCTGCTGAGAGCGTAATGTACCATACTCTTCACTGGCTATTGATAGCGTTAACAAAATTCAACAATGTACAAACACGTATTATGCAAGCTGTGTCGATCATAACCTGGCAAGTGACAGTACAATTATCACACTTGTGATCTGCACTAGTGACGCCCTGTTATCCACTAAGATTTTTTTCATCATGCAACTTGGGTGATATCTAAACTTTTTTATTGTTTACCTATGTGCCACTCTGGTAATAATTATCTCTTTAAGAAGATTTCTCACTCTTCACAATAGTTTTGCAAAATTTATAATTAATTCACAGTCTAAATCGCTCGACTCATTAGGCTGAAATTACTAATTTGGATGGAAATTCCATTACAAAACCACCTTCTCTGCTTAAAGAAAACTTTTCAAAGGCGATATCAATGCACTGGATTACAATCTTCAAGAAGTTGAAGATGCACTGCTCTCCCATTTTTGACTGATGCTTATAGGACTGAGATCGCTAATACTGACCTAGCTTTTAAATTCGCTTCCATTTTAATAACGATAATATACAACTAAATAAAGATATTTTTTTAATTGCACTTATTAACCGTATTTTGGGCTTTTTGCCTGTTGGGGGACAGTTTCTGGGTTAATAGGCCCTAATATTCTTTTATATTTTGACCTTATCCAGGCCCTTACAATCAATTAAATATAAGAGTCCATAAATATTTAATGTTTAGGAGTAAAGATGTAATTTCAGAACATCTTTGAAATTAAGTTGATGCAAAGTTAAATAATAATGAAACATTTATTTACAATGGCTTCTTTCTATAAACAGTGTTATGTAATCAAAAATTTATTGTTAGCCCTCCACTTAGAGTGAAAATGAAACAATACTCTGATCTAATGTTTCTTCATCCCAGGCTATGGCAGTAGTTTTTATTTCCTCCCAATTAATGCACCTGCTCCAATCCCCCAAGCGGTAATGCAACTACATCATCATTCCCAATTACAACTTTCTCTGGATAAGAGGACAGGCTGACATTGTAAAACCAATAAGTATCTCCATTTTTTTTTTTATTTTTTTTTTTAAAACAGAGATACTTATTGGTTTTAGAATATCCACTTTGTCCTCATATTCTGTATGTTTATTGACGGAGAAAGCTATAATTCAGAATGTAGGTAACCATGGGCATGTCCTCCATTAGTTACATGGGTTTTGATTAACCCACAGGGGTCCGAGTTACTGGGTAAGGTTAGAGGGGACCAACTGGGCTAGACAAGATCGACATTACTATGAACTTTGGGCCACATTGTCCCACTGGGATCAGAGTTGTGTGTATAGCAATCACATAGTCTAAGAACTATTTGAGCATTTTCAAATGGCAACGTATGGCATGTTATATTAGTAAGATCAATAAGTTCGGAGACTATGCTGATATTGCCAATCAGATGGTTTGACTGTGGCATAGAGGCATATATAACACGAGATGTGGTCACTATCGT
Source organism: Rhysida immarginata (assembly GCA_023313115.1). Lineage (NCBI taxonomy): Eukaryota > Metazoa > Arthropoda > Chilopoda > Scolopendromorpha > Scolopendridae > Rhysida > Rhysida immarginata. Next base: position 3,013,918 of record JAHWFO010098624.1, on the reverse strand, counting down.
TATCAATGGACGATTCTTCGCTATTGTAAAAGCATGCTTCTTTCTCGTCCCTTCTTTCTGGCTATTTGTTTCTGGTCTTGTTGAAAGAGGATCACATTCATATGGATTTAGATTAAATGTTACAAAGTGGGAGTTTTCCAAACAATGCGTGTCAGTTCGTGTTCATCGGAAGCAGAAATGGAATTTGAAAAATGTGTGAACATCAAATTCTGTCAGCATTTGGGAAAATCGCAGACAAACATTGCACACAGCTCCTGGCTCGCCTCCGTGATTGCTGTCTGCCGGAAATGCCCAGAACTCCAGAAAAGTAAGGATTAGGTACTACAACATGACAATGCTCCTGTACATCGGTCTTCTATGGTGCAGGCTCCTCTCTACTCTCCCAATCTCACCCCATACGTCTTTTATCTGTTCTCCTGTCTGAAAAATGAACTCAAAGGATGCTGTTGCAAGAGTGCATCTGAGATGCAGTAATAGCGGCCCTGAAGACCATGTACTCCAAAAGCTTCCAGGAATGTTTTCAGCAACTGTAGTCACATTAGCAGAAGTGCATAGTTGCAGAAGGGGAGTACTTTGAAGGTGGAGAGTACATATGATAACAATACATCATATCCCTCAGGAAGGCCAGTCTCCAAAATTATTGATCATGTTAATATGTCATTCGACCGGAAATGACGAGAAATGAAAGATAGATAGATTTTTTTTTTAAATGCTATGTTCGAGAAAATAAATTAAATACTATGTTCGAGAAAATAAACAAAAAAAATGTGGATAAAAGAGGTAAAAAGTAGATTAACTCCATGCTTCTGCAACTTTCCTATATTTGTGCGATTACAATTTCAAAGACAAAAAAAATTGTTCTTAATATACCGTATAGACGCGCTTTTACCGGCATGCCGGAAAATCTGAGGTTCACCAAATTTCCTGTCTCCTTTTTCTGGTTCCTAAACCGGCATGCCGGAAAAAAGTGAAGAGGGCCGCAAAATGTGAATATTTTTTCGATAATTATTAATTACATTGTGTTTATAAACAAAGTGTTGCGTTGCAAAGTAACGTTAAATTACGAAGTTTATTCTTGTTTAGGTCGAACGTAGGATGATTATATTAAAAGTTTATGGGCATATATAATATTAGCTGCGTTGATATGCAGCTTACAAATATTACAAATTTAGTCAAACAGAAGGAACATTCTGAAAATGAGAAAACAATGCTAAATACAATGAGATCACGCTTGACATATGCAAGCAATCCAAATACCACCAAACAAAACAAGAAAATGAAAATAAAAACAGGAAAAGTTATTCGTCATCTGAACGATCAGTATCACTAATTTCACAGTCTGTCGAGTTCCAGTCTGTCCTGTTGTCGTCATTTATATCAGTAGAAGGGTTACTGGTAATTGCCCCAGAATTTAAATCATCAGCCATTGTCAAACTGAAGAAACAACAAGCGCCTACTAGTGAGGGGGAAACTCAATTTTCTGTCTCGAATTTTCCGGCATGCCGTATAAAACGGGGTTTTACGGCCCCCTGGTCATCCTCGATAATATACGGCATGCCGGTCAAAGCGCGTCTATACGGTACATTATTAGAAAGAAATAAAGATTACTGGAATATAAATATATTTAAAATGTAAAAGCTGCACAAAAAAATAAGAGATAAAAAAAAATCTCTAAAATTTTACAAATGAAAATTTGAAACGAGGATTATTAAAAAGTACTTAACATTTCTATTGAGCAGCTCATAAGTTTTACTTTTTACCTACAAAGTAAATCCTCATTAAAATATTTATGCAAATTTTACAAATTTAATATATGAAAGGGAAGTGTTAGTGCTATCCAGTTTTGTGTCATGGACTTTGAAGTTTATATGCTCATTTTGCTATTGGCCATGAAGGATATGTCAGAAGGTTGAACATTTCCAACTTTTCATTCAAATATAAGAAGAGTATTCGATTACCAGTCATGAACATGAACTACATATTCATTTTCATGAGCTGTGTCAGAAAAAATAAAAAGACGTTAAAAATATATTGTCTTGAAATCAATGGTTTTTCCAATTTCAATTCAGGTTGATGTTGATCTTGTTGATTAGTAATCCCATTCACACAGGGAATAAAATAAAATGGCATACCAAGATCATCTTAATTAAGTTTATGGATCTCAACGCTCTGCCCTCCAAGATACAAGAAGTAATGTACACCTTCATGGATATATTGACTTTGCTTCATTGTCAATCACTTCTACCGTCAGACAATGGAAAGGAATTTGCTAATAATGTGATCAGCCTCAAGGAATACTGGCCAATTCTGAAGATCATCCATGGCAAACTTTATCACGACAATCCAAGTAGTGTTGCAAGAGCTAATTAAGACACTGAAAATATGCTGCCTACCGGTACTTGGATAAAGATGACAAAACTAGCAATGGGATGAGGGACAACTACATCACATCCTGATAATGAAACTGTGGCAAAAGATTTCATTCTGCATCTTTTGGAGAAATGAGTTCCTATTCCTGTTACCAACAAAGGATGGAGTGACTGTGCAATCTCTTGGCAGTTAAGAATGTGAAAAGTGGTGTATTTTTTTAACCAGCTGTTTAAGGAAATTTGAACTAACTTTAAACCAGATTCTAATCCACTATGTCTAAAGGACTTTTTCAGATGGAAAAATTTTCTGATTACAAAAGATCTCTTTGAACCTTTGATCAGCTAATACTGCTCAGTCCATAGGAAGCAGCCTAGGTTTCGTGAAGTGTATATACAAGAACAAGTGCCAAAACATGAAATGCAGTTATGTTAATAAGACTAGTGTATTCAAAACTCTATTCGTGGCTTCCTTGTTGCAGCAAAACTGCTCCTTTTCTCGTTATTTCGGCAAGAAAGCTCGTTCTGTATTTTGTTTTTTTATTTCATGTTCATATAGGTTTGTTTTTTTTCAATAAAGGTCTTTTCACGATTTTCTTTTCTTACTTTGTCAAAGAGCACTTGTTCTCTATAATGACATTTCATATTTGCCTAAAGCATCAAACATTTTATAGATTCCTTAGGCATTCTAAAAAAAAAAAACATAAGAAATTAAAAAACGAAAACCAGAGTTAATGCTCCAAGTATTAGATAATGATATTAATGAGAGGGAAAATTCCACGAATAACACCAGGAACCTTGAGTATCAAACTCATTGCCTCTACCGCTTGGAAACAGCCTCACTGTAGCCCAGTTGGTTGAGGCAAAGAATGTGATACTTGTGGTCCCCGATCCGAATACAGGTCGCAGAATTTTTCATTCCATCCCCCTCCCGCCTCCTCCATTAATATCGATCTGAAAAATGCCTCAAAAAAGTTATTTCTTTTGCTTACTAAGGCTGCGTTCACACTGGAAGAGGCGAGTCGCGAAGCGAGTCCTGACAAGGAAGTAAGGAGAAGAAATTGTAAAGGCTGATCGAACTCTGAACAGGGATTAACCCCATTATCTATTGTTCGAGTCCTATAGAAATTTTGTTGCAGAACTTACAGCGCCAGTAGTGAACACGGCCTTAGTGTTTCAACTGTTTCCACAGTTTCTAATTATCCAACTACTTGTGTTAAGAAACCTGATCATTTGACTATACTTTGGTCACTACTGTTACCTTCATATTACTTGTTATACTGATCTCACTACTGATGTCATGTTATTAACTATAAAATCTTTCTAAAACAGAATTACACATATGTATCACACAACATCTTATCACGCATGAATGTTAGAATTGACTGGGTTAATAAAGTATACAATAAGTATCAATAAGTATCAATCTGAGAGAACAAAAAACTCAATTGCTCAGGAGACAAATTTTAACATTAGCAAATACATCACTGCCAGACATTAGCCACTCCCAGGGAGAGGCCGTGGCCTGGTGGTCTTCCACTGAACACACTAGTTCTGTGAAGTTAAGCAAAACTAGGCATGGCCAGTCACTGGATGGGTGACCATCAGCGAAATAAGATTCTTCACACCCCCCCCCCCCCCCGGCTGCTGCGACCATCATACAGCAGTCGTCAATTCAGGTCCTTCCAGGGACCCAACTCGTCTCAGGCCCTGGATGGACGTATTGGATTCCATTACAATAATAAAATAAAAAAAAAAAATAGGGAATGCATGGCATTATCCAATTATTTATAGCCATGATAAATATTTATTTCATTTACATATGTATTAACTGCATATTTTACTGTTAAATTTCTATGTATAAAAAAAATTCAATAAGCAGCTTATAAAATAACGTTTTACCCTGACATCTCTGCTTTGCATTCAAATTTTCTCTGTTGTTAATGCACATATTGTGAAATGTGATTTCACTCGACGCATTTATTGTTATGTAAAATATTTTTTATTATAGCCTCTACATGTAAGCAAATTAGTGCAGTCTCTAAAAAAAGAAGAGGTCAAGTCTTGAAGCTGGAAACCAAGACTAAAAGTTGTGGAAATCACCACACCGATTGCAGCAGATGGAAATCACTTTGAAAACCTTCTGCATTAAATTTCTGGATGTTTGTTATAGCATAAATATGATAAGAATCTATAACGTCATTATGTCTTAGTAGACAAAAACTTTCTAACACATTTATTATGCCAACCGGTACATGAATTCTTTTGACCGCTTCTTAATCTACAATAACTGCCGAAAATTACTACTACTATGAGAATGCATGAATCCAATCCTCTCCTCACTGACTGGCAAACTCTTTCAAAAACATCAGAGTTGTTTCTTATTGCATTTTTGCTAAAAATTGACTCAAGATTTTTTGACCAGCAAGTCGTCGGCCCACATCGTTCTCACCACATTTTAACCTCACTTCATTTTGTCACATCCAGTTTCTTTTAAATTTCCAATTAACTATAGCAGCAACTATAGAGATCGTGGTTGCATGTAAAATTATAGAAATTAAAAAGAATTTAAAATTTGGCTCGCATCTTCTGAAATTTGTCTCAGTTTTCAAGCTTGGGAGTCGGATTGACTCCTAGATTTTTTGTTCTAGGCGAACCCTGTTATTGCACTACACCCATCAACTATTCAATTTCTTAAATCTTCTACATACCGACTCAATATGTATGAAATTCACGTGTAAACTGATAATGTTTTCAATATCTGCACTAATCTTGTGTGAGTGCAAAAAAAAAACAAACAAAAACAGCAGTTTTAGTAACCAGAAAGTTTTTAAAAGATGTTAGTATTGTCTTTGTAGAAAAACCTTTATTGCCTTGTATCTTCGAAACAAAGCAGCTTTCTGAAAATCATCAAAGGACAAAAGATTCTTTAAATAACCTAAGAATCATTTCTTGATATTTCTGCTGTATGTTAAGTGAACACCCAGTCTGTTTATAGATTTATTTACGTGTAATGATATATTGTGCCCAAATTGCGTAATGTTCTTTTCTGCACGATGTAATTAGATAATGGACGAGTGTATTTCTTTATTTAAATTTAAACAGAAATGGCTTTTTTTCTTTTTTTTAACATTTTCCATTATCTGAATTATGTGTTTATGAAACTGATCATTTGACAACTTATACTTTCGTGTAAAAGTTTTCCAAAGGCGAATTATGAAAAAAAAGACCATGGGGAAATAGTAATGCTTACACAAAAATGGAGGGAAATACATATATATGCCTAGACAAGCTCTACTATCACAAGGTTTATGGGAAACGGGCACATAAAAATTTGGTAAATATTATTTTACTGACTTAGCATTCTGAAAATAGAAATTTAAATGAATTCGGTTTTCTATTTAATAACAAAAAAAAATTTAAATGTGTGAAGCAAGGGGAGAGACTGTTGCTCCTTGATATGTCACGGAAATTTTGGGTTAAGATTTTATTAAATGCATAATAACGGAGTACTTGACAAGCAGGATTTTTGATCGGATTCCCAAATATTCGGTCACATATACATCTTCGAAATCACTGAATCGAAGCATTCATTAATATATTACTCTATTCAGATTTAAAAAAAAAAAAAAAAAAAAAAAAAAAAAGAATCGATCGCATGGCTTCAAAATCACAATAGACAGAGTTTAGCATTGTGCGCTAATTACACTTCGTGAATATGGTATTAATACTAAGTGCCATTGAAAAAATTATTTAACAGGATGTTTTTCGAAGGGATACGAATCCATAAAAAATTACCCAGCTGATGTAGCCGAAGCCAAAGTACTACTTATATCGGGTACGCTGCATACGTCCAGACCGCACACTATCCTCCTGGTAGCCGCCATTTTTCCAATGAGTTGGTGAAAACGAGGTTATCATTGCTGCATTCAGTCTTTCGTTTCCAGCATTTTTGTATAACACTTCGTATTCAAAACACCTGTACATGTATAAATAAGCAGAAAAATGTAACTATTATTTCAAGAAAACTAAATTTTTTTATTTTGTTTATTTTCAACTAAATTACTTAACCTTATTATAATGTTATTACTTAACCTTATTAGAATACTACAATAACCACCCCTATCATTGTAGGCTATGGTCAATTTTTCGAAGTACTTTCGGCTACGGGTTCACCGATATCATATGTCAATTTTCTCCAATGATTTTCTTTTATCCAAATCATTGATTTTCTCAGATTTGTTTTAATTGTCAGTTACATTAAATTTTCATTTTTTTTTTCTTTTTTCATTATAATAGTTCGAATATTACTAGAGATCTATGCAACTGTAGGCTACATCTTAAATGCAAGAACTCATGAAAGGAATAAAATAAGTAAATAACGGGGATGGATCCCCCCCCCCCCCTTCATACATCCCTGATAATTATTATAGTTTATAATAATATATTTTAAATAGAATTAAGGGATTCCGGGATAACCATAATGAGAAATCGTAATACAAACATAATACCGGCTTCGTCTTACTGGCTTCATGTTCGCTTCTTGACCGTCTTGAGAATATGCCAGTGTATAAACAATGGGTTGAATTGCATTTTTGAAAAGTATGGATAACTGGAACGAAGGGAGATAAAATTTCTGTAACGAGATCAACCTCCTAACGCTAGCTTTCATCCGCCCCTCCTATCCCATCTTGATTGGCTTTTAACGACGCCCAACATATTAGGACTCAGACTATGAAATACAACCTCCCTCAATTATATCTGCTTTTAAGAATAGAACTTTTCCTATTATAACAATCGATAACTGGAATTCTTACCTTTGAATTTAGAGATGCTTTGTTAAACTGTAAAATCATTGAATGTCAAAATCAAAATGTTAATTATGTTTCCTAAATTCCGTATGATATTCTATTGTTATGTCCCCCTGGGATGCTCAAATAAATAAAATTTCATTTGAGACGAATTTTTAAAGTACTGAGGATTGGATGAAAAAATAGGAGTTTGGGCTTACTCATGCCGTATATTACTTGCCTCAATCATTATAATTCTTTGAATGTTACCGCTGAATCTGTTTCTCCGTAACAGAGGAATTATAATTCTCTTCATCTAAATGTATTCGCATGGTCTGTCCAGCAAAAGAAAACGTGGACGTGTCCAGTTCATTTCAAGTGTAATTGTTACTTTGTTACAGCAATTTCTCTTTGTAACAATGTTTAACAATTAAAATCTGAGTTCATTGGGCAGGCGCAGTTATCTTTCTTTGGATAAGATGAATTGTTAACAATTAGCATCCAAAAAAAAAAAAAATTCTTCACAAATTGCTCGACGCATGCATAATAATCATTCAGCTGCAGATTACTTGAAAGCAATTAAAAAAGTACACCCGATATACAAAAAAACCTGAATAAAGTTCAGTTCAGTTTTCATCTTTTTTCTCTAAGAAACTTGAATGCCTATAATTATAAGGTTTAGAAACAATAAACAGGGTGTTTAAAATTTCGTTGAACAAACACCTTATTTAGATTCTATAAGATAGGAATGTAAAATTAAACTGTGTCAATGAGTCCTTTAAAGGTAGGAACTTTGTTAAGTTTAATTACCGAGGTCAACGAGAAAGACAAGCATATGCACTCAAAAGTCACCCTAACATAGTAGCCTGAGCAACAATCTAACCTTTGTCTCCATCTTGGATTTTAATTTTTAATAATCGGTGTTTTTTCGTTTGTTGGAAACAATGAAAGATGGATTTTTGCTCGGACCCCATGATCAGGTGATTTTTGAGTGCCCTGGCAAGACCTTCTAGAGAGAAGGCCTGCGGACAAAAGGTGTATACATTGTTACATCATCATCAAGCGTTAATGTTAATCGTATTTCTACGAATAATAAGCCCTAAATTTGGCTGCTTGGTTCTCGATCATAAATTCCAGTTAGCCAACTGTAACATCATTTTCACGCGGTCAAATACGGCAGTTAATGCTCCTATGCTTAACTGGTTAGTCTAACCGTCCTAACCGAGAAAAAGACGGTTAGTCCAGGGAGAAATTCTCGATAACTCTTCTCATTGATTAGCACATTTGACTTCAGCCATTATGTGATGCTATCACATGTTATTGAGTTATTAGTAACAATGATGGGTTTAAAAATGCTGAAATGGCCGATTTGCACATGGTGTATAGAGCTGCTAATGGAAACGCAAGAGAAGCAGGAAAGCTTTACAGACAGCGGTTTCCTAACAGACATGTCCCAAACCACCAAACATTTACAGGTTTCGAAGCTAACGAGAAAGACAAGCTCCGGCGCTGAAAAGTCATATGACCAAGGCTAAGGTCAGAAACTCTCACCGGTGAGAAGAGTTAGCGCTTGGTCGGTCAGAAATCCCAGTGAGAAATTTGTGACGTCATTTTAACGCGGTCAGAAACGCCAGTTAGTGCTGCTATGCCTAACCAGTTAGTCTCACCGTCCTCACCGAGAAAAAGACGGTTAGCCCAGTGAGAAATTACGTCATCATTCTCTCACAGGTGAGGGTTTTTGACCTTAGCCCAAGATAGGCCGATCAACAATGTAACCTTCATTGTTTTCATTTGGGATTTTAACAATTAATGTTTTTTTCAAACTTCAGAGGCAAATTCCCCTCAAACTTTTGTCAAAAACAAAGTGTTCAATCTGCAAGTTTGAATTTACCGCAAAACAAGTAGTCATCATATGAATTAGGAATGAAATAAGAATCAAAATGGCTGCCTGCAACAATGAATTGTCCATACTTTCTTTATATAGTGCTTTACTGAAGAGTCATTTTTTGCATGAATTTGGCTGCTGCTCAAGCTTAATGTATTTTAACGATAGTACAACGTAACAATGCTGTCAGCTAATGTTACGTATTTGTTCTGAACAAGTAATAGCAGCACAATTAAAGGCGCATTCACATATACGCGAGAAAGAACTGTTTACGCGAGAAAAAGTCTCGCTGCCGCCGCGAGAAAAATTCTGGTGCTTTCTCTCACTTCTGGCGCGCTGCTGCGAGAGACGCTCAATTCGGAGAGAACCGCATGCTCTGTGCACAAACTCATTTCTTTTCTAGCTCAATGGCGCGAGAGATTACTCGACGAAGAATAAGGAGGCTGCTGTTGCACTTGAAAATGCTTCTGATGCTGAAAAAGCTTCAAAGGAAGCCCATCAAACGAAGCCAGTTTTTTAAGTTTAAATTTTGCGCCAAAATGTCGAAAGAAATCTTAAATGAATAAAAAAAAATTGTCCTTCCATAACGTATTTTTATATTAAATACGTAAGAAATGATAACCGTGTATACAGGTAAAATAATTAAATAATATTGGTTATTAACTAATTCGGACAATAATATTAACAATTTTTACTTAAATTTGTTCAATGTTTGTGATTATTATTATTAATTATTATTATTATTATTATTGTGGTAGAACACAAAAAACAATTTCAATGTAACGTAAGCTCTGGATGTAAGAAGCTTCATGAAAAGAGTTTCCTTTTTTACAGGGTGTTTCATAATTGATGTCCCGTCTTTAGGTCCAAATAACGACTGAAGGGGAACAGATTGGGGGAAAATGAATATTGATTATTTGGTTTTAATGTCCCCTAATTCAGAATAAAAACATTTCGCGTTCCTGGCGGTGAAGGGGTAAATTTTGAAAATTTTAATTTTGTAGGGATAGGGGTTAGACCCCATGTGTTATTTAGAAAGTTTTAGAGCATCATGTAAAATGTGGGTTTAGCAAATAA
>JAHWFO010098624.1:2941772-2998800 GCA_023313115.1 Rhysida immarginata | reverse complement strand
ACGACCATCGGCCCGATACAGTTACTGAAACTGTGACTCGTCGGACCAGGCAACCCTTCGCCAGTCCTCAGCGGTCCAATGTCGATGTTGGTTGGCCCAGACTAGGCGTTGCTGACGATGTGCAGCTGTCAAGAGTGGCACCCGTCGTGGCCTCCTGCTCCCAAAGCCTGCAGCTGCCAAGGTTCGCCGAATTGTCGTCACGGACACAGTTGTAGGATGTCCCTGGTTGTACCGCATGGTGATTTGGTCCGCTGTCACCCTTCGGTCAGCAGTTGCAAGCCGGGTGATCCGGAGAACACTTCTGCCATCAATGAGGCGTGGGCTGTCCGACACGGCGGTATACTCTCTAACCCCTCTTTGGGTATACTCTCTAAAGACCCTTGCAACGGCGGTGCGAGAAAATTGCAGGGCGTTAGCTACATCCGATATTGAGGCACCCATCCGTCTGGCACCCACAATAATCCCCCGTTCAAATGCGGATAGCTCTCTGCGTGCTCCCTTTTCTGCAGCTAGTTTTGCTTACAATGATTGTGTGATATCAAGAAGTCCTGTGCACCTGCATTCGGAAAATGGAAACAGTGGGATCTCTCTCATTACGGACAGGGAACCTGATTGGAGGGATGTGCCATGACTTTTGGTGAGTGAGTGTAGTCCATCCAGATTAAGTTTGCGCGAAATATGATGGACATGTTAATTGTTATGTATTGTTTAATTTTTGTTGTAACAATATCTAACAACTGAAACGGCCATCACATTTCGCGCAAACTAAGGCTGGATGAACTATAGTAGGTGACAGTTTTGTTACGTTATAGGATCGTTAAAATATTATGTATGAGCTGTAGCCAAATTCATGGGCAAAGAACGACTCTTCAGTAAAGCACTATATAAAAAAGCGTGGACAATTCATTGTTACAGGCAACCATTTTGATTCCTATTTCATATTATGATTGGTCTGTTTTGCAGCAAATTCAAACTTCAGAGGCACATTCCTCTCTAAGTATATCAAAAAGGAAGTGTTCAATCTGAAGTTTGAATTTATTGCAAAACAAGAAACAATCCTAAAAATAGGAATTGGAAATAAAAATCAAAATGGCTGCCTGATTGTCCATACTTTCTTTATATAATGCTTTACTCTTCAGTAAATACAGCAGAAGTCCGAATGTTGGACTACAACAAGGGAATTCGCGCGTGTGCACAGACCAGGGGATTAGAAGAGTATGGTACAAGTTTAGACCGACGCGACGTTTGAGAGAAACCGTGACCACTTAGAAGAACTGGGAGTTTTATTGTTAGAAGACATGATGCTGGTAGGGGAAGAACTCTGCGCATTTCCGATGTAGAAGGATCCTATTCAAAACCTGTATTTACTCAAAAGTGTTTCGAATGTTTATTATACATGTTTATTAGACATTCCTATCTTATACAGGGTGGACCAAAAAAAAACAAAAAACTCGCCACTGAAAATGTCCAAGTCCCAGGACAATAGGTTTATTTAACTGTTATTTGTCATCCATTCACAGCACACCTATTGTTGATTAAACCCGCCTCACATTGGGCTTTCAACCTTGACAACTTGGTGTCTGCGATAGCCCAGTTTGAAAGCCTGCGTGACGCGGCAAATGTCCACGCGATAATCCAACTCTTGCCAGAACGGCCCAATCTTCCATGACTGTGGCTGTCGCTTGCTCAATTCTCCTCCTCAATTCCTAACATCTTTTGGAAGAGACTCGCATTTGTCCCTTCTATTCCAAAAGATGTTAAGGAACTAAGGGGAAGAATTGAGCAAGGGACAGCCATAGCCATGGAGGCAGGGCCGGATTACGAACCAGAGAAGAACTAAGCACTTAAGAGTTTAGTGCGCCCATATACACTGTCATATCAATGAATTATGATCAGCACCCCTTCAAGGCACACGCATGGTTCGCCCCAACAACGATTACACATTGCAAAATTTGCTTAACAGGCTGAGAAAGCTTTAACGCTGGTGCATCAAACGGCAAGTGCACGAGCCTCAAGATGGGTAAACGTCCGGATTTAACGGACATCCAAAAAGGGATGATAATAGGCTATCGCAGCAAGGGTGGCACCATATCGACACAGCGCGATTTGTGAACTGCTCACGGTCCGCTGTAGTGAAGGTGTACAAAGAGTGGACAGCAGAGACAGAAATCGCGTCCCAACGCCATCACTGTAAAGGGTCACGAGCCATCGACCAACGCGGTGAGCGGCGCCTACGATGACTCGTAAATGGTGACAGGAGAGCCACAGTCCATCAACTGACCACCAGATTCAACAGTGGTGCCAACAGACGTGTATCCGACGTTACCGTTGAACGCGCCCTGCTACGGATGGGCCTGAACAGTCGACGCATGATTGCTGCACCCATGTTGACCAGGGGTCATCGTCAACGACGCGTAGACTTTGCACGTGAGCACCGCCATTGGACCACAGACGAGTGGGCTAAGGTCACCTTCTCCGACGAGTCAAGGTTTTTGCTCCATAAGATTGACGGGCGATGGCAAGTGCGTCGTGAACGCCATGAAAAGAGACTGCAGGAGGCTATTGTGGGCCGGAAACAGTCTGATAGGGTTAGGGTGCAAGTGTGGGGGATCTTCTGTTGGGAGCAGTTAGGTCCACTGATTCGTCTAGAGGGCAATTTGAATGCCTGTGGCTATTTGTCAATCGTAGCGGACCAGGTGCACCTGTACATGCTCACGATGTTCCCCCAATATGATGGTGTGTTCCAGCAGGACAATGCACCCTGCCACAAGGCACGTCTCCTTCTGGATTGGTTCGAGGAACACTCTACTGACTTTCGAGTGCTCCCTTGTCCCGCTAATTCGCCGGACATCAATCCAATCGAACATCTGTGGGAGCACATTGATCGCCATGTACGGTAGCTGGACCCTCTGTACTCGCTGGACATCAATCCAATCGAACATCTGTGGGAGCACAGTGATCGCCGCGCACTTCTTGCGTCCATGCCACGACGCCTAGTAGCAGTTATAGCGGCGAAAGGTGGCTACTCCCATTACTAAGCGGGTGGTCATAATTCAGTGATATGACAGTGTATATGTAATTCAATAATAAACCATTCGTGATGGCCTAAGCACGTGCTTATTTTACTTATGGTTAATCCAGCCCTGCATGTAAGACAGATTGGGCCGTTCTGGAAAGAGTTGGATTATGTTGTGGACATTTATCGCGTCACATGAGATTCCCATATAGTGTTAGTCATCATCACGAGTGTTCTGTCCTTCGACAGGTCTAGACTTAAAACCTCTTTTTCCACCCATCCCCATCCTGTGCAAGTGTCTTCAAATTGATGTATGAACTACCTGACTTCAAACTATCCAATAATTTGATTCTTCTTATTCCTCCGGAGAGTTTCCCTTTAACTGTACCTTTAACTGGACCTTTATAACTCCACCTTGTAAGATGTGGCTGATCCAGTTGCTTTGTCTCTTCCTGATTCCTTTAACAGTTGTCCGTCTTCTCCTATGCTTCCCAAAACGTCGACATTTTTAACTCTGTCAGTCCACTTTGTCCGTGTCGTCGTCCTCAAGCTTCTTTTCGTCAGTCTTCCTAAGTGTCCACGTTTCTGAACCATGCAGTGCTCCACTCCATACAAAACATTTCATTAGTCTTTTTCGGAATGCCACTTTCGCCATTGCATTTCTGTCCTTGATTTCATCATCGCATTTACAATCTTCATTGACAATACTTTCTAGGTATCTAAAGATTCGAACTAGTTCTATTAATTTCCCATTCAAACTTATTGTCCAATGCTTCTTACTAATTTTCATCACTTTAGTTTTCCTGACATTACGAGGGGATATCAGAAAGTAACGACATTTATTTTTTAAAGGAGGAAATGCAGCCGCTGTGTAAAAGTTAACATAGCCAAAAAGAAAGCCGAGTACATGCACGGATATTGCATAACAAGAATTGTTACTGTGCACGTGCACTACTTGTTACCAGCCGTTTTTCTACAGTAGAAGAACAGCGAGCTATTATAAGGTTTGTTTTTGAAAAAAGGTAAGAAACCCGCTGAAATTTAGGGGAAATGGTAGAAGTTTACGGTGCTGATTATTGCAATGTGTGCAACATGTTTCGGGAAGGAAGACTTAGCTTTGCCGATAAACAGGGTTCTGGGTGGCCTGCATCAGCGGCTAGACCAGCCATTATCGAGGACATTAACAATACAGTCAGAGAAAACCTTCGCATTTCCTTGAGTGAATGAAACGTTTCACATATCCTATGTATCTGCATAGGATATGGTGCATGAGAAGTTTGGGTAAAGCAAAGTCAGATTCCAAAAAGTCTGAAACCCGAAGAGACCGGCAATAGAGTGGTGTGTATTCTGCAACATCTGTAGCAGTCTGAACAGGAGAAAAATGAGTTTCTGAATGGCATTGTCACAGGAGATGAGTCCTGGGTCTTGCACTTCACACCGGAGCCTAAAACTGCAAGCATGATGTGGAAACACCCACATTCTCCGGTTCGCAAAAAATTCAAAGTTTCTCCTTCAGCTCGTAAGATTATGCTTACAGTTTTTTGGAATATGCACGGCATCCTATTCGCAGAGTTCCTGCCTCATGGGTCAACCGTCAACATTCCTGCCTATTGTGAAACGTTGACTAATTGCGGCGTGCTATTCGGGAAAAGCGACCAGAAAGAAGAAACGATGTTCGACTTCTTCATGACAACGCACGCTCGCCTATGATCAACATCGTCAAAGGAAAACTGGTCCTTTTCGGTTGGGAAGTTTTAGACCACCCAGCCTACAGTGCGGACTTAGCGCCCTCGGGCTACCACCTCTTTGGTCCCATGAGGAGATTCCTGGTGGTCAAAGGTTTGAGGCTGAAGAGGAATCCAAATCTGCCGTGCGCCAGTGGCTGTATTCACAGCCGACGGAGTTCTATGAGTGGGGTATTCTGAAACTGGTGCAGCGTTGGGATAAATGCCTAAATCGTCAAGGTGCCTATGGGGAAAAGTAGATAACGCGTATAGTTTCAGCTGCACTTAGTTGTTTAGGGGTAACTTAATTATAAGTTCCTTTGAAAAAAAATAAATGGCATTACTTTCTGATATCCTCTTGTAATTCGCATTCTTTCTAAGGAAGCATTCAGAGATTCAAACATATGCTGAAGCTCCGTTACCTGTTCTTCTAGAATGGCCATATGGTCTGCAAACCGGATGCACTGGATTCTTCTTCCTCCTATGTTAATCCCAGACTTTTCGCTCCAGGACTGATAATTTCTTCTAGGTAGATGTTAAAAAGTATTGGTGAAAATCAACATCGTTGCCTCACTCCTCTTCCTATCCAGATGTCCTGCGTTTCCAGATGATGAACTTTCAGCGTTACGGTTTGCTCCATGTATAGATTTTGAATCAGTCGTCTATCCTTCCAATCGATGCCTTTTCTTTTCAAAATAGCAATGCGAGTATTCCACTGTACTCTATCGAATGCTTTTTCTAAATCTACAAAGCAAATGTTTAATTCTCTTCCCTTTTCTAGATACCATTCTCCAATGATTCTTAAAGAGTCCAATGGCGTCTCTAGTTTCCACGCTTCTTCTGAAACCGAACTGAGTATCTCATATGGGCACGCCCAGCTACCGAGTGAAATCTTCTGTTTAAAATTCTTAGCAGAATTTTGGCTCCATGGGAAATCAAACTAATGGTCCTGTAAGGTTTGTAATGTAAAAAAACCTGAAGGTATCCTGTATGAAATTTGTTATTGCTGGTAGTGATACGTTTCAAAGCTTTTCCATAAAAACATTTTGAAAGTGTTACCGGACTTTATGTATACCTTATACATTTATATTCAAAATGCGTATTAAAGAGAATTTGTATTTAAAAGCTAATATCTTAAGAAAAGTTTTGTAATGGGTGAATGGATATAGTATTTTAATACAAATACTGTACACCAATATTTCCAGAGAAATATAATTTTAGCAAGGTATATTAATTTCATACATAATTACTGGAATTTCATTCATCTATTTCAGTATCAACTCAAGTTTGTGTTTATTTATTCATAGCAAAGTTATTATTTTTGAAAAATCATAAAAGTTCTTAATAAGAATAAAGAATGGTTGGTTTCATTGAAAAGGTAAATGGAACCTCCACGACCAATCCATCTATTGGGATAATGCATGGTGGAACAGTTGTATTAACTACGAGGGGAGATCAAAAAGTAAGTTGCACTTCCACGGTATGGCCATTTATTACACCACCTATAAAAAAGCAACACGGCTATAGCAGCATACAATGTAGGTTCACTTTTCCACACAGTCCCAAGAGACCCTAAACATTTATCCGAACGATCAACCAACTTTTCGATTCCGGATGCATAGAAATCTCCTCCAGCGTTTTGTAACCACACGGTGACAGCCGCTTTCACCTCCTCATCGTTTCGAAATCGTTGTCCACCGAGTTCCGTTTTGAGCTTACCGAAAAGATGAAAGTCGCATGGCGCTAAGTCGCATCCACACGGTCAACATTTGCAATGGTACGGGACGTTGCGGGCCTGCCTACGCGTTCTTCGTCTGTGATATCCGTGCGTCCTGCTTCAAATTGTTGACATCACTTTACAATTCCTTGCCGGGAAATTGCACGCTCTCCATATACAGCAGTGATTTCACGATGAATGTCCGTGCAATTCACCCGTTTGGCCCATAGAAATCGAATTGCTGCTCACACCTCAAGTTTGGAGTGGACATCCAGTTGACGTGCCATTGCTTTTAGCCCGCTAGTCACACAAAACACGACGGGAAACCACAGCAACCGTCCTATCCGACGTCTGCGCAGTTAATGTCCCTTTCTCCGCTTTGCCCAAGATTGCGACACACAGCGCTCCTGCGGCGAGTTAATGCAACTTACTTTTTGATCTCCCCTCGTACTTTGGCTTTGTCAACAAATAGGTGATGGTTAATTGTTAATGGACTGTATTTTGCGTTTTTAATGGAAACTAGATGTGTGAATTTACTACTTCACTTTCAAAACTGATCTCAGTTCTGTAACGAAGTGAAATAAGACCTTGGCTCATATAGGCTACCAGTTATCACTTTAAAATGACTTCCCCTATAAAATGCCTTACTTTGTTACACTCTCTCTGAATCATCCTGTATATTTTTTTCAAAATTTTTATCTCAGATTATTAAGTTGCGGAAGAATGGTGCTACTTATTGGTTTCATAATGTCCGTCCGTCCCCTTCATAATTTCTGCATTTTTTGAGGTAGAAGGTTGAATTTCGGAATGTAGCTTACTATGGGCATGAGTACCTTCCCTATTTAGTTTGGTTCTGTTTGGCTTATTGGGATCGGAAATGCGGAGATGGGAGTTAGAGGGGACCAAGTTATCTATCTGGTATGTAGGTATGTAAAGGAGTGAAATTCGATATGCATATTCCTCTAGGCAAAATTTACATTCCTTTGAAGTTTGTTCAAATTGTCCTAGTGGGATCGGAATTGTGGGGGTGGCAGTCACTTGGTCTTTAGAACTAAGGACATATATCATTCGATCGAAAATGATGTGAAAGGGAAGAAGATAGTTTTTTTTATATTTTCTAAATACTAAATTCGAGAAAATAATTTTTTTTGATAAAAAAAATTGGGGGTTAAATAGTGCAGATGAAGGGGTAAAAATTGATGAACTCAGAACTTTCGCTCCTTTCCTATATCTTCCTCCGGAGGATTAATTTCTTGTTACGAGGTAGCGGAAGAATGGAGCTGCCTATTGGTTTCAAAATGTCCGTCCTTCCGTCTACTTCACAATTTCCGCATTTTTTGAGGTAGAAGGTTGAAATTCCGAATGTAGCTTACTATGGGCACCTTCACTATTTAGTTTGGTTTTGATTAGTCCAATGGGGTCGGAGTTTCGGGAGTGGAAATTAGAGGGGACTAAAAGGTCTACGTGTATTTATGCATATGAAGGAGTGAAATTCGGTATGAGGATTCCTCTAAGCAAGATCTCCATTACTATAAAGTTTGGGCCAAATTGTCCTAATGGGGTCGGAGTTGTGGGGGTGGCAGTTACTTGATCTTTAGAACTATGGCTTGTGATGTAGCATTCGGTCGGAAATGACGAGAAACGAAGGAAGATACAGCTCTTTTACACTTTCTAAATACTACGTTCGAGAAAATCAATTTTTCAATTTAAAAAATTGGGAAGAAGGGGTTAAAAAGTGAGGTAAAAGGGTAAAAATAGATGATTTCAGGGCTTCCGCTACTTTCCTATACCTTTCTCGGGAGCATTAATTTCTTGTACTTAATAGTTAGCAAAGAAACGACGGATATGAATCCTACTAAGTTATCGTCTTTTTTTTTATCTGTTTATACGCGTCTCTTGTTTTTGCTCATTTACTTTTTCGTTTCATTTAGCAAAGTAAATCTACATTTATTCAACAATCTTGTTTCTATAAATTATGTACTATATACAGATTTTCTAGAAACTAATATAAAGGCGCATTTGCAGTTTATTAAATTCAAATGGGTACAGTCAGGATTATTTTTCGAAGAGTTTTCCCAAGATTTTTTTGTTTTGAGGGCAAAAGTAAAACTTTTGGAGAGAAATATCAGTGTTTTTCGGTGGTGAGGGATGCCGAGGCCAAGCTTCTCGGTCTGCTATACATTCAGTAAGCTCAGTAAATGGAAATTCAATAATCGTAAGTTTCCTATTTCAACACCAGATGGCGCAACTTAAATGATTTATTGTAATTTTTTCTTTCCTTCACTTTTCTTTATTTGGTTATGGTACTATAAGCACATTTTCTGATTTTATTATTTTTTTAATTACTAAACAATTTCCATATCGTATAATTAAGATCATGCGAGGGCAATGGTTAGATTCACCAACAGAACGAGTTGCCTAGTCATAAGGATTTGCCTACTTCTGACAAAGTTCTTCAATAACTGTTTATGGTGAATGGTTATAATGTTTTTCATACATTTTTTTTGTCTTTAAAGTTGAGAAATAAAAAAAGAATGATCAGACGAAAATAAGCCCTTTCAATTAGTGTATGAAGTTTTAGGATTGTCAATGATTCCTTTGAATTACAATGAGAATTCGGCATAAAAATCGCCTCAAAAATGTGTGAACATGTATCAGAATGAGTAAAAAAAACCACGTATCCTGGTCTATTTCCAACCATTCCTGTTATTATAATCAAAAGCCTAGATAAAACTGTAAACTGTTATCTGCCTAAGCTGCATCCACACTGTAATGGCTATTCAATTTAAACTTCATTTTAAAAGGAATCCATAAGAAGTTTGTGATACGAATCTGAAAAAAATTAATCGTGGATTAACTTATCACGAATGCTGATAACCTAACCTAACACGTTCTTACTTTTCAAAATCACCATTATTATTTTTCCTATTATAATGAATTGTTGATGTTATTATTGAAATAATTTGAGCCCATGTTTGGAAAAAACGCTTTCAACCGTCTGCGTCTTTACAATTTTAACTCTTTAAAATTTGAGTTCGCTGTTATTTAATAAGCATTTGACATGTTTAAATTATTTGAGAATGTTGATAATTTATCTATCGTTTTGATTGCCATTACATATTCAGTCATTAAACAAAGACCTTTTATTTTCTCTTTACTTATAACTGATGTATGAGTTTGCATCACAATCGGATTTATTTCCTAAAGCTGCTAGCATGATTAATTATCATACGTACTACAATGCTGTACTGAGTAAACAAAACAGTGGTTCTGCCTTCGAAATCGCTGAACACTTTTGATTATTAAAATACTGTGAAACTCCAAACCCAATAACATATATAAGGCAAGTCTGTCATATATTAACAATAAAAATCTGGGAGTGTTAACATTTTTTATTAGTAATTTACACAGGCGTGTATTCAAGATTTTTAAAAGGGGAGATTAAAAAGGAGAGTTCTATCATATACTTTATTCCTATGATTATTGTCTACAAACGGACGAGATTACCCCGAAACTACCCTCCCTCTGGATACGACCTTGATTATAGATTACAGATTACATATGGTAATTACAAAGTTAGGAAAAAAATTCGCAGAACACTTGTAGCAAGTTCACGGAACATCGGTTAAACCAGGAGCTTAAAATGAAACTCTTATTCTCCCTTCTGAAGTTTCCTATTTTTTATTTATTTTTTTTTTATTCCGAGATTTTCAATTTCCCAAAGTTATCTACGGATGAAGAATCTTTTTCATGTTTATAATATAAAATTCGAAGAGGATATTTACTCAAAACACCCATCGAATTGAAATTTATATTCTCCATTGCAAAATAACATAAGCGAATTTAATGGCCAAATGGTACACAAGTTAAAAAATTTTTTATAAAGAAGGTTCAGCTTTTGGAACAGATTTTCCTTTATCTCATTAACATGTAAAGCACTGAACTGCAATAAATCAACTGACATCGGAAAAAAAAGATGAAGCCAGCAATTATGAGGGGGGAAGAGTCTTGGATAAATTTATTAAACTTCCCCATCAGCTTCTTTTCGCCTTTCGGTGACGTCCACTGAATTGCGATTATTTTAGACTCACGTTTTATACAACCCTTAAGAGTAAAAATTATACACATTTCAAATGAAAATAAGGCACCACTGCACTTAAATTATAAATGTTTATAAATCAACATTTTCTTAATTGTGTATGTGTCGTATAAAAGTCTAATTCTAACACAAAATAGTTCTCGTCGTGATAAACTGTAGGCGTATATTTCATGATAATAAATAGACGTCAAGGTGCGTTAATAAATTCAAAAGATTCCATAAATACGTTATTTTATCTAATTTCACGCTTTCCTGCCCACAAACGACATAGAAAAATTAATCGCTTTAACGCCTTTAGAATATAAGGAAAACAAGGAAAGGTTGACCACATGGGATTAGCACAAAATTAATAAAAGCTCGAGTTAAAATTTTCTGAATCTCTTATCACCTAAGAAGTGTCTGTATAGAATCAGAATTGGATTATAAAATTATACTTATTTAATTTTAGTATAGAGGAATAATTACGTGATGGTCGGGAAATAAGACTACAGGGTGATCCAAGAGTCAGGAAAAACTCAATAATTCACCCACGAATGCGGATAAAAAGATTCTGTTTGCACAGAAACGATTCAAATGAAGTCTCAGGGAAGAAAAATTAATGCTAGAATTGTTCGGTTTTTGACCAACAGATGACGTTGTCGATTACAGACAGAGTGGTTATAAAGGCACTCTAACAGACATCAGTTTATGGATGGTAAAATGCCATATTAACTATCGTGAGACGGAACTATCACTACCTGCTTCCGAAATAACGTTTGCAACGAGTGTTACTGTTTTTATACAGTCTGAAAATGGTCATAAAATGATTTATAAAACCTGCTGAGATTTTGAGATGTCAAGCACAGTATGGACAAGAAATGATGTCACGGGCAAGAATGTACGATTGTTGTAATCAGTTTGGCGAAGGACGAAAGGTGGTGAAAAAACGCAAATGCACTGAGTGCAATCACACTAGTGAACATCGCAAGCGTTGAGCAAGCAATTCTTGATAAAAGTATCAAAATTGTTACTACAAATTGCTTCAGAAAAGACTCGGGATATTGTCGGGAAATGTCATTCATCTCCTTGACAATTTCCGACTTCACACGGCGAGTTTGACAGCACCAGCTTTTGCCAAAATGGGTTGGGAAGTGTTGCCCCATACCCTTTACAGTCCAGAATTGGCTGACAATGATTGTCATTTGCTTGGGCTGTTTAAAAATCATCTTTAATTCCAGACAGATGAACCGCTGTCCTACAGCTACAGAGACAATGCTATAATGCTTGCTGCAGCTGCTGCGCATGCGTCAAACGCGTCATGCCAATCGCGGGATACTCAAAAAGGATTACTAAACGTTCCCTGAAAAATGTAATATGCTCGAGTTATTTCTCGAATTTATATGCGAGAAAGCACCTGTTAAAATTTTTATGTGACACCTAGTGTTCAGAAATTGTAATTTTTGGAGTGGTTACACTGAACTAGCAAGCCAACTCTCTGAATTTGGGCAACACATGACACGGCTAGTCACTGGATGGGTCACCACCAGTGGAATCCCCCCCCCCCCCCCCCTGTGCTTCGGAGGGCGCATAAAGCCGTCTATCCCGACTGATGCTACCATCTTACAGCAGCCGTTAAAAATGCGGAAGGCCAGAGGAAACAACCGCATTACTCTCTTCCATGAGATGTCACACAATGAGAGGGATTTCCAATGACTTAATCGAGGGACTTAAGTGTCGGCTGAATAACTCAGCCAATTAAAATCGGAAAATGATTTAATGAATACCGATATCCCCTAATGAGTACGCATAGGTCGATTCAATTTCCAAATAGTAAATCACCATTTCCAAGTAATAAAACAACAGCAGCAAGTATAGGCGGACGGGCAGAAGAATAGGTAACAGGAAAAGACAAATGTTATTCATGCTTGAGCGCACTGGGAAACTGCCCTCTTGCTCATGCCCCATGTTCACCGTGCTGACGTCGCTGGGGCCGCACCGGAACGTCTCAAACATGTCACATTCCTTTGTTCCATCCATCTACTCCGTGGACGTGTGTAGGCTGCATTCTGCTGCGATTCGACGAAAGGACCAACCTGCCCTTCTGAGTCCGAACACCATACTCCTCCTTTGGAACTCTGCTGGAACTGCTTTGGTTGACGACGTCCTGGCATTCTCTGCAACTAAACGTTTCCTCAGCAACCAAAAAAATATTGGAAGACGATTTCTGTACAAGACAGAGTGGCAGAAGTATTGTCAATTATGTAAATTCCTTCCCTTATATCGCATTCAAAAAGCTGCGCAACTCGCATCATTTACATATCTGTGAGCTAAGTCAACCCTGCAATTTGCATATTTCTCTGCCTATTCGTTCATGGTGTTGCATTTTCAATGTCACATAGTTATAGTGCTTTACAGCAAACAGATCTTCAGGGAGCCTATACTTAAATGTTTACCTGAATATAAAGGTATTAATGAATAAAAGACAGAAAAATATTTCGCCACCTGGATTCGAATTACATAGCAGAATCCCGAATATCCATATTCTCAGAGGTATCTCTTAAGATAATTTGAACCAGGGACCACGGGTATCACCCTCGTATTGATGTCAAGTACGGATAACTTGCATAACGAAGAAGATTTTGCTATATGCAAAATTTAATATTTATTACACTTTCTTTTTTTACATTCTATAAATTCTTAAAAACTTACATTTAACTTTTATTTCTACAGTAAGAAAGTTTAATAAGGTATTTTTTGCAGATTCATTTTATAATATAAGTGAAGTTTTCTTCTCCTGGACGTTTTACTAAATTACAGAATTGTTATAATATATATCTATTGTTATGATACACTGTAAACATCATTTCTTCTAATCTTTAATTTTGAAAATAGGAAAGTATTCGCCGAAAATGATCGTCAGTCATTTTAATAAATTTATTGTTCGGAAAAACCTCTCGTTATTTATAAACCGATATAAATTGGGAAATTAAATAAAAAATTTTGGCTCTCATGATTTTTACTCCCTGAATCTGCTGAATGATGAGAGCTTCGCTCTCGAAAAGCGCTTACAGGTCGTATTTTTCCAAATTTATTCTTGTTGTGGTCAAAGAGTGATTTTATTTCTTTATTCTTAATACTATTATCCACATTTTTCCCTTTACTATTTTTTCTGGTATTTTGCCTTTGTTATTTCACCCTGTTATAATATTGTGCCAATTCCCTGAAAAAAGTTGTTTAAAGTCCCAACAATGTTTTTATTTTTTTTAATTGCATGCCATAGGTTCGTTATCTGTGGTCTAGAGCTAAATTTGCGAACTTTGGTTTACAAACTTAGCAATGGCATTTGCAAAAATTAGGAAGAGCTATTGAATTGGGTATTGGGTTGTATCAAAACAATCCTTTTCAAATTACCTTAAGAGATATCTCGGAAAATATGGATACTCGGGATTCTGCTATAGGCCTATGTAATTCGATTTAATTTGCGGATGTTCATATAGT
The DNA here is from genome assembly GCA_023313115.1 of Rhysida immarginata. Classification (NCBI taxonomy): domain Eukaryota; kingdom Metazoa; phylum Arthropoda; class Chilopoda; order Scolopendromorpha; family Scolopendridae; genus Rhysida; species Rhysida immarginata. The sequence goes on along the minus strand of JAHWFO010098624.1, from coordinate 2,984,767 downwards.
GAAGATTAACTATGTATTTTTAAATTCTGATGTGTTTGTATTCAAAAAATTAATAAAAAGAATTTACTTAAAAAGTCGAATTTTTATCTGCAAAAAACTAGAAAAAGATTTGCCGGTAAAAAAGCAAAGCGACGAACTTTTTTGAAACAATAATGACAGTAAAATTGGCCGTTTTGCATTCTTGCTTTTAAACCTATTCTAGTCTTTTCAAAAGATAGCATATTTTAATTGGGTTTAATTTTTGGTTGGATATAATTTTTTTAAATTTAAAATTTTTTAGTTTTGCTTATGAAATTATTGTAACTTAAAAAATCTACACTTATCATAATAATCTACACTGATTTACCTTTTTTTAAAGAAGTAGAAGCACACAACTGCGAATGGAACTTGATATTTCTCTTCTAACATTTTTCATTTTCTTAGAAAATCAAACGAATTTAAGTATCTAACAATATTAAGGGAAAAGAAAAGATCACGCATGAAAGCGCGAGGGCGATGCGACGATAATTTTGAAATAGCATCAACAATGAACGTTTTTTTGTTGTTTTTTTATTTTGGTCAAAGAATCTGATAAATATATTCACAGTGTTATCATTTTGTGCCACGATGAACTTTTGCGTGTTAAGAATCACCAATGACTTTTTTTTTTTATACGTATGCTTATTTCTTCCTATCTACTCCCTCATAGAAGTCTGAGAGTAATAACTAGCAGGTACGGTGATATTCAAAGGATAGTTTACGTGGTATTGTTTTGTGAAAAACATCACAATGGAAGTAGGCGGCGACTGTAACTCCAGTAGTGTACTTGGAATCGCAGATGAAGATATCTATACACAATAGCTATATAAATTCTAAAAACAGCAACTGTTTATTTCATTTTTTCCATAGTATTATCTGTCTGGTCCTCATATGCAAGTGCTGCTGCTTGTTGTTCCAGTGTTTTATTGCTAAATATTGCATATTAAAAATAAAAATAAAAAAATGAAGTGTGGTCATCACACGACTTTCTTATACGTAAATGTCCTGGTCCAAATACAAAAAAAAAATAAAACAACTGTCTAAAATGGCTACTTCCGATAGAAAGTTTGAAAAAGTTACTTCAAATCAGCTTCTAAACACTTAGGTATAGATATTCCAAATTTTCCTATACCATCTTCTTTCGCCTATACAGGGTGTATATGGACGACGTTTAAATAATAATAGTTATAAACTGGAGATGCTCTCCAAGCATAGGTAATGATTTTTCAATTGAAAAATGGAAGGAAAAATTCTGCGACCCGGATTCGAACCAGGAACCTCGACTATCATGACCGACGCCTCTACCAATTGGGCTATCGCAGACACCACGGACAGCCAAGCTGTCTCAAGGACTTGGGAACGACCTTTTGAAAAACGCGACTAGACTCTTTTGCTCAGAATTTCACCCTCTACCTGCCTTTTCATTTGGGAACGACCTTTTAGAATCACCCTGGCCGATACCGATACCGATATTCTTTACCGATACCGAACTTTAAAGTGCTATAGCTTTTTAACGGAGCCACAGATCGAAAAACGCGACTAGACTTTTTTGTTCAGAGTAAAATTATTTTTGAAAAATTTTGTTAACAAAAGTTGTTTAAAATTGTAAACGTAACACTTTTCAATCCCTTCAAAATTTTCATAAATGCAATGGTTAACGAGATATTTCAAAATTTATATTTTGGCGCTGGAGTAAACTGATACTTCCGTTTCACCGATTCCACTGGAAAACTAATCAGACCTCCCGAGGAAGATTATAATCTTAAGTTTAAATTTTGGTCTCGATAGCTTTAGCCGTTTGGACGCTATCGTGGATACACACACACACACAGACACACAGACGCACACACACAGACAGACAAACACAGACAGAATGGGAGACAGACAGACACACAGACATTTTCCAAAAATCACTTTTTCGTAATCTAGGTACCTTAAAACGTGAAGATCAGTGAAAATCTCGAGGTCGAAATACTTCCAATACTTACAATACTTTCTTATACGTACTACGTATAAGAAAGTAAAAAGCAATCTTCCGGTACTGTATGGTAAGCTGTTAAATAAAGATAGACCGATTTTTTTTTCTACAAATAATCTTTGAAGACTGTTACATGGAAATTTAAAAAAAACAAAAAACAAAACCCAACAACAACAAAATCTCTCTTATAAGACCAGAAGATAGCAGCACAGTACATGCCTCCATCCGGTACGATAATCTTAAAAACATTAAATGTAAGCTATTTTCAGCCTACATGCCAAGCTAAAGATAAGGCGTGATTAGCAGTATGTAACCATTAAATTATGTTTTCGCCTTCTGGAAACAACCTTAAAGACCAACGAAATTAGAAACGCACAGGGATAATTACTTCCACGTTCAACTTGTTTTCGGCGGATTTAAAGCGTTATGGAAGATGGGCAGTCAACGATTAAGGAAGAAGGCACCCACCCTTGTTGCAGAGATTAGCATCAGTACACATACTATTTGTCTGTGTTGAAGAAATTATGAAAACACATCACCGGGAAACACACCAAGATCAATTTGTAACCACTCCTGTTGTTGACACGCTTTCCAAAGACCCTTGTCAAAAAAAGACCCTTGCCAAAGACTGTTCGCGGTTCTCTTACCGAGAGCCCGTTTAAATAGGCCAAAGCCACAAAAATCCATAGGCGATGCGTCCGGCGATTTGATGAGTATGTCGCTGAATGGAATGGAGCGAATTCCGATATCTTCTGGCATGCGTGTGACTCGACTCCTTGTCTTGGTGCAGCCATACCTTGTACTACAAACCGGGAATGTCACGGATAAATATGGGGGTTAGAACGTTAGCCTGATAGTGCATGGCGTTGATTTGGCCTTTCGCTCAACTCTGTGTACAATTAGCTTGCCATTGTACTGTATCCCGCCACGATCATGCTACCGTTTAAAAATGTTTCCTTGCATTCACGGTGCCATTTTCTGAAGTTCTTAGAACCCCTTGGGCGGCATAAATAGTTATGCTCTTGTTGCAGTCGCTTAAATAGACATAGGCCTCATCTAAAGACGCCTTGTGTAGCTTCTCCAGTTGTAAATCACGGTTGATAATTGTGTTTACTATGTATGCAGATGTCCCTACCTTCTGTGCAATGGACCGTTGTGTTAGTGAGTTTCATCCGGTTACGAGAGCCCGAACTTTCCGGACGACGTCAGGAGTACGGTTAGTGGATGATCTCGGATTGGCCTGCTTTTTATCCTCAGAAATAGCACCGCTTCTGGTTTTGCCAATGTTATTTAGCACACTTGATTTCACTTTCTTGGAAACTGCGAATCCTCGCTTCTTGCGTGCTTTCTTAATTTCGGAATAGCTGAATTTGATGTCGGAAAGTGCTGCTATGCAGCCCTCCCAATACCTGTCAATTTTTGGTGGTATAACTTGATGTTTTTAGCTCGCTGTTCGTATACTAACTATTTTAATACCTGCCCTAATAATACTCCACGTGAAATGAACGCCCTCGCAACAATTAAATATGCTAATTGTTGCTATAGATCCCTAACAACCCTTCGTACGCTATTAATAGTTGGCAATATTTTGTAATATACCGGTAATAATAATCTATAGTTATTAAATCTCATTTTAAAGTTAAAGAAAAATTTGTATTTCCTATTAAGCATTTACAATGGTTGGAACCAACGGAATCACTATACTTTATTACAATAGTAAGAATATGAATACTAACGAGTTTTTTATTTTTTTACGGAACGCATTAATCGTATTATTGCAACCTTCCAGCTACGGAGAAAAACAAGACAAACTTCTCTTTAATTGAGGCTCTGAATCCCAACATTAACCTAAATCGTATTCCTTCTCACCGACTTTCGAAGCAAACAAAACTTTTGAACTCCATGAAAGCATGTTCCCAAAGAGAATGTAATTAATTTGCGTAATTACAATGAGTAATTAAAGAAGAACGCTTGGAAAGACTAGGAAGAGTGAGAAGACGAAGTACTACTAAATGCATTAACTCCTTTATCTCTATCCAATGTTTCATCCCTGTCGCTTTAACTGTCGTTATTTATTTTTCCGGGCGACCAGGTGATGGCGAGGCGTCTACGTCTAACCGTGCCTGAATACGTAGATGTGATGTATGTATATAAAAGCCGTGCACGTGTAGAAGTCATAGGAAGCATGTAATAAAAAGGACAAGCCGAAGTCACTCGTTCTCTCTCTCTCTCTCTCTCTCTCTCGGCAGCTGCTTGTCTTCACCTGATGACGGCTGTTGGAAGAAATGCAAATTCAATAGCTGCCTAAGTAACGGGAGTTAAGAGAGTCAAGCGAAGCAGAGGATAATGACAGTCGAGGTCGTTCACATAGAATACATGTGCAAGCACCCAACGTTATCTCTGTAACGGAAAAATGTTAATTTTGATCCAATCTGGTCTCTGTGAATGTCAACATTAGTACAGAAAAATCATAGTTTAAGACTTAATGTAAGCTCATTACAGTCGTTTAATTTTTGCTTTTTAATTCCTTTAATTCTTTAATTTAATTAAATTACCACTTCATACTTTTAAATCATTCTCTGCTTTATTAACATGGAAATTTATATAAAGGGTATAACATCAATTTGTTTTTCGACTTTAACATTCTTCCCAGTACCATAATCCCCCTTTTCTATGATTATGCCAGTACTGTTGTCAGGAATTTTATCTTAACAGAAATTACGAGCTCATCTTTGTTGGATTTTTCCTATGTTTCTATAGAATCCCTACAGAAGAGACTAGTGAAATTAAAAGAAATTAACAAAATTATTTAAAGAAAATTTTAAATTATTATACATAAGCGGCCACTAACAAAAGTCGGATATAAAATTTTTACAGGACATAAAATTTGGACTTAAAACTCATTCATTTTTACTCTTTATTTGGATGATCAATGACGAACAAAATATTTTTTCGCATTTTTTTTTTTTTTTGCGCTTCATTTTTTCCCTTTAGAAATTCCATAGTAGCCTATAACAAAATGTGCGAAATTTAACAAGCAATATAGTAGGAGTGTACTATTATTCAAAGGAATTAATATATAGTTCCATGAAGAATTTTTAGTCTGTTTAACTTGGCGGATCGGTTGCCAAGTCATCTGCGACCTCTCATGTGATGATGAATAAGCTGAATACAAACATCCATGCCCACAAACACATAAGTCCAACGGCTCGTGAACTGGAAGTTTACGCTCCTCCTCTCTCGCTCTTTAAGCCGGCCAAATATGTCTCACTTGCTAAATAAATTAAGTTAGAAGGTTAACTATATTAAAATTCTTTAGTCAGCGGAATAATGTACAAATAACAATAATTTATCCGACATATTCCAAGTTTACAAAATTCTTCCACTATGAAAGAGAAAAATGTTGTTGCATTCGGTTTTACTTTTTTTGATTTAATGGATATTTTTTTATTCCTACAGAGTTCAAATAAAACGATCTCGAAGATTACTTGACTGGAAAAAATCTGACAAGCACAACAGCCTTTTCTTCGATGCCATTTATCTTTCGCAACACGCGATCTACGTCATCAACCGTCTTTAGACAAAGAAGGAAGCATTTTGGCGGGAGATTTGAAGAATGCTGCAGATGGAATTGAGTTGAAATGAAGTCGAGAAAATGAGAAGGATTGTTTTTCAGATGGAATTGAGTGAAATGAAGTCGAGAAAATGAGAACGAGGAGGATTCAGTCATTTATTGTTCTTCTTGGATGATCTGATTTCCAATTCAGCCGGAAATCCCATTCAAACGTCACAGTTCTCCAATATAGCAAAAATGATCGCTGACAAGAGCTTCCGGTATCCGTGAGAAATTCCATCTCCCCCTTTCTGACTAAAAAAAAAAAAAAGAAAAAAATCAACATCTCCACGAAATCTTTCATAAAAAGGGTCACTTTTGACAAACATCCGTTTTTTATTCCACCCTAGTCTGTCGACGGTGACGGTGAATCGACCGATGATAGTTTCGCGCGTCTTCCTCATTATCTCCTCTTCCCTCCCCCATTTGAGGGTTTATTTTTTTGTTGTTGTTTCTCCCCCATATCCTTCTGTCAAATGAATCTCACCAAGTTAGTCTTTTATACTTCCTTGTGACACATTTTGGGTCTGATAAATGATCTGTAATGGATTATAGACGCTGATCTCCGAGATTAGTTACAGTAGTCGCAAACTAGTTTCTTTTCAACTCGTTAAAGATAGAGAAAATACTGTATTATTAATATTAGTATTATTAAGCTAGAACAAACGATTTCGGAAATGTTCTTTTGGTTGTTGGAAATGTTTTAAAATAAAGGTAGAAACAATTAAGTATTCCGCATGAATCTTACCACCCATGACGAAGAAACTAATAAGAAAGAAAATAATAGTTAACAGCCACAGAGCTTAATAAGTACCATAAAAATGCATGCGTAGATATAAATAAGAAAATTAGTAGCATTTATCAATATTTGTTAAGCAATTTTCAAAGACTTCACTGCTTCTATAAAATATAAACACATGTATTTACTACCTGGAATAAATTTGCGATGAAAATCCTTTATCGGGATCTTAGTATCCTACTTATTACTATCTATAAGAGTAGGCAGAGTTCTTAAAACAGATGCTGGCACTGGCAGTATTTTTGTATAAAAAAAGCAAGTTTTTTGCACTAACCGAGCATAAATGCATTTATAGGGTGAACTAAAACAATAGGGATAAACTTCAGGGGATATTCCTCACAAGAAAACTAACAAAAAAGTTCATAGCAACATATATCAGAAAAGCATAGTTTCTATGGAAATGGTAATAATTCTATGCACGACATCATGGCCCCGTGACAATAGACAGTGTGTTTTTTTTTCTGTTGCAGAGTTACTTCTAAGCTTTAATGATCATTGTGCAGCGGAGGTACAATGGCTCGGTATTCATATCAGGAATAAGCCGAGATGATCTTCACATAACGGAGAAGCACATGGGAATGGTCAAGAGGCCCCACGGATGTACCAAGAAAAGCACCCCAACAGACAGCACCACCCAAATCACAAAACGTTTGCAAACATATTTCGGCCTTTGTGTGAGAATGTATAAATGCTTGCATTGGATCACAAAGAGGTCACTTCGAACATCTGCACATGAACTTCTGCCGGTCATGTACTGTAGTAATTGCTCTATTACAGACAATCAGTCCATTTTCGGACATATGTTCATATGAGATTTTTTTTTTTGTTCCTCTTCTAGTCAGGAATCGCCTCCTGAAGTTTGTCCCTATTGCTTTTGTTGCGTTCGCCCTTTATTATCATTAAAGTTCTTTTTACATGATTGCATTCCAGTGGAAGTGCGCATGCGATTTAGTTTCGGTTTCTATTTGCACCACCTCCTAGATAATATCCTCTTGCTTCTCTAATTCTTCTTAGATTCACTCATCCTTATGCTATGGCGTAATCTTCTGGGGCTCTACTATATCTTATAATCTAAAACGTATATTAAAACTCCAAAAATGGTTCCTACGTACACTAGTAAAAGTCTCAAAATCTTCTTCTGTCTCACACTTATTTCATGATTTGCGCATTCAAACAATTTATCAAATATTCCAATCCCAACTATGTTCTTGTATTAACAAACCGTTAAACTCAATCCTGATTGTTATAACCCCAGTTACAATTCAACTTAATCAATATAGCCATAGTTACCTAACTAGAAATGTCCTAGACATTCGTTTGCCATTATCCAAACGTCGTCGGGTCTCGTACATTGGTTTAAAAATATGATCTACTATACCTATACCTATCAGGTCAATAGCTCCCTATAAGCAATTTAGAAGATCTCTGAAAAACTTCTTATCTGTCAATTTATATCAATAACTTGACGATACTCATAATCACAATCTAATACCCTTAATATTAACCTATGATAATGTTAAATGCTATGCCTTGCCCATAACTGCACAATAATAAAAATGCTTTGTTTAATCAACGTTTAACACTTATATGAATGTACACTGCGTGTTATTGGGTTTTATTCAATTTATTTTATAGTCTCTTTGAATAAACCACAGCAATTATTATATTACTTATCAACTAACTTACTCGTGTAATTTATCACTTTTGTATATCAGCACTTGTATTCCTGCGCCCACTAGGATCTAACTCGTCGGTCTCCGACCACACCGATCCTCGTTGGGCGCTTATAATAAATAAATAAATAAATAAATAAATAAATAAATAAATAAATACATAAAAATTTTACATATCCAACAGTTTTAGTTCAGCCTGCATAATCGAATAATAATGTCTCGATCGATTCTTGTATACACTCATTGGATATTTGGAATCGGTCCTATCTTCAGTCGATGATATATGGCATTCTTCCAGTAACTATTTATCTATTGCAGTTATTCATCTGATGAGTAATTATTTTGTTGACCGGTATCATCGGAAAGATTTTGTTGTATCTTTCATGATCCTTAGGAAAGAATTTTGCTACTATAGATATAAATCCTATCATAAGCCCCTATTAAAAAAAAAGTTCTTGTAGGATATCCCTTTGGCTGTGCATACACTTGGTATTAATTGATAGATTGCTGCGTAATGCGATTGTTGAAATCAGAGACATTTGTAAAATGAATTGTTAAGGGATTATTGATAGTTGTGACAACAATGGTAAGCTTCATCAACTCAATTCCGGATACGTTTATGAGCAGTGCATGTTTATCGAATTTTGTATCAAGGCTTAAAAATAAATGCAATAACCAGAAATAAGCAAATTAAATACTACGTGAAGTTTAACGTTCATACTCTACAAATATGCCACTTTTTCCAGTATTGTATTTTAACATGATAATGATAACAAAAAGCATGATGCAAAAAAGACACCAAAAGGCGTTACGGAAACAGTTTTGCATTGTTGTTGCATGTTTAAGCATTGTTAGCGCCGGCTTGAAGCACATGCCGGGCCGGCACTGAAAAGTCACCTGACCGTTGTAGTCTGAGCAATAATTTTTATTTAAATCTTTAATACAAAGAGTCTATGAAATATATTGAAAGTGCGGTAACAGATAGCGCCACTATAATTCGCTGTCTTACCCATGTCTCATTCTTCCATGGTCTTATCTAGCAAATTCGTGTAATGGCCTAACTTTTAGCTTTCAGTGTTTTGATTAATGAATCCTAGTGTATTGGAATAAACTCTTTTCCATTACAATAAATTTATTTTATTACTCACAATTTAATTCACAATTTATTATTTTAAAACATTGAAGAATCAATTAAATGTTCATTTAGGATCTTTTGAGGCTTAATCTTATTTTTAATTTATGCGCTTGTTGAATTTCTATGTGCTTTGAAGTGCTTACTTTATTTCTACAGATTCTTTCCTCTCTATAATTAAGAATAATACTCCGACCCAAAAAAGCATTACGAATGATGAAATAATTTTAATTTTTCGTCATACAAAATAAACTCGTTTTGTATCAATTGATACTGAGAACAGCTTGCACGCTCCATGTTTGTGGTCCCACGTTCGATTGTGAGCACAGACGCGAGTAAGGGAGACGCACCTAAGCATAGACACTGTATTTACTCGACATATCGAGAGACTCGAAAGCCGTGCTTTTATTTCATACTTCAGTTATTATAAGCCCTTATCCAGCATTACCGATGTACATGATTCTGTAGACTCGTCCATTGATAAATAAATAAAAGGCTTATGTACTGTATAAAATATTCATTTGTTTGTTGCATCTAAAAGCATTTTCATGATTCAATGCTTGGGACTGCAGATTCGGAACTACGTCACCTTTTTTTTTCTTACTAATTTGTTTATATGCTATTAAATTCTTTCGTTGTAAGTTTCATAAAAACTCACGTTATGTTTTATGTACACAATACAGACCAAAAGGTTAAGACGAAAGCAATTAAAAATTTAAAAAACATTGGAATAATATATTTTATCATTTATTAACACACTAAAATCTATCTCATTGCATGGCACTATTTCGGTAGTCCTCCAAAGGGATCTCCTATAAATGCTCGATGATACGTAGCCTTCTCTGTCTCGGTGGTTACGCCCTGATGCGGAAAACCACCTGAACACAGTCAGGACCTCCTAAAAGAAAAGCCTGTGCACTGCAAATTGTTACATCATCATCAAAAGGCATTGTTAATCGTATTTCTAACAATAATAACCCCTAAATTATGACTTCTTATGAGCATGTAACAATGTATGAATTCTCTGTGCACAGGCGAAGCCGACGCGATGTAAAGAAGCCGTGGCAACACCTCCTAAAGCCCCGTTTCCACGAACCGAGTTTTTTTCGGTTCGGTTCGCGAAACTAGATCCGTAATGCCGTGGAACCGAAACTCGTTTCACCAACCGCGTTTGAAACTCGTTTCGTTCAAACTTGTTCTGAGAACTCGTTTCAGCTACGAAAGTAGTTTCGCGTCGCAGCTCGCACTCGCAGTTGCACTTTGCAAAATGGCCGAGCTGTGATTGGTTTTGCAATTCTACACAAAATATGTAAATTATGATGCTGATAATAAAGCTAATAAAGCTAATTTGTTGATTTGTAAGCAGTAGATATTTTAAACGTTTAAGTAGAGACACGTACAAAATTCTACGCCTTTGTTGGGCATTCATATTTGTTGACAGTCCCACAATACATTGCATACCTCACTTCAAACAATCCCACAATCCAATCGAATAAAAGCGATAGAAACTCAGTTCGTGGAACTAGGCTGGAATTCTAAAACTAGATCCGCAAATCTAGTTTGTCAAATCGAGTTTCCCGAATCGAGAATTCTCAGTCCGTGGAAACGGGGTATAAAAAGAAAGCCTATGTACTGGAAATTCATACATTGTTACATGATCATAAGAAGTCATAATTTAGAGATTATTATTGGTAGAAATACTTTATACTGTATTTACTTATTTATCTAAAATATAAATTTCACATTTCAAAATATCCCATCGGTTTTCGTGGCGTTTCAACAATAGAAGTGACGTAGTGCCTTGGTTTTGTATAGATCACGTCGGATTCGGCCATAGCCAACCGTGACCACCGAGAGAGAAGGCCTCCGCAATGAAACTGAATACATTGTTGCATCACATAGATAGTGCATTGTTATTCGTATTTCTACCAATAATAAGCCCTGAATTTGCACTATCTATGATGATGTAACAATGTATTCAGTTTCATTGCGGAGGCCCTCTCTCTCGGTGGTCATGGCCAGGGCCTGTCTTTCACGTGGGCTACGGCAACACCCAACCAACACCTCCTAGAAAGAAAGCCTGTGCACTGAAAATTCATACATTGTTACATCATCATAAAAAGGCATTGTTAATCATATTTCTACCAATAATAAGCCCTAAATTATGACTTCTTATGATCATGTAACAATGTATGAATTCTCAGTGCATAGGCTTTCTTTATAGGAGGTGTTGACCCAACACCTCCTAAATAGAAAGCCTGTGCACTGAAAATTCATACATTGTTACATCATCATAAAAAGGCATTGTTAATAATATTTCCACCAATAATAAGCCCTAAATTATGACTTCTTATGATCATGTAACAACGCATGAATTTTCAGTGCATAGGCTTTCTTTCTAGGAGGTGTTACAACACCACCTAGGGTGCGTTCACTTATTCACTTGGAGTCACAACGAGTGACTCCCGTGACTCTGAGCCATTCGGATTCCGTTTCTTTATTTGCTCCGAGTCATTTGGTCTCCGTTTCTTTCTTCGCTCGGAGTTAACTCCCTTGACCTCCAACATCAGGGTACGCTTGGAGTCTTTCGGAGTTTGTTTCTTTATTCGCTTGGAGTGCGACTCGGGTTAACTCCCTTAACTCCTGCTTTCAAGCTGGAGACATCGGAGTCAAAAAATTTAATGAGAAAGACGACGCAACAATGAAGAGTGCCAACAAAGTTGTGACTTCAACGATGATTAATTTTGTTACAATGAGATATCGTTTGCGAGCGCGCTTGTTAGGAGCCGTGGCAACCACACAAACAAGAGAAGACTTTATTTTTTCAAGCTGGCGCATACGTTGTTTAACTATCAACATGGCCGCCTCTATCTTTCCAAAGTGCACGATCATAGCCTACCATAATTGGTTAGCCTTCCATTGTTGTAGGCTTGGCACGATACAAACGAAAATTTAGCTTAAATTGATCGAAAATTTGATTCAAGACAATTTTTTCAGCATAATTATTAATTTTTATATGCTCAATCTCAGTTCATCTTTACGCATGAGGCCACCCTAGTCTCTATGATAATAAATTAAAATTACAATTATGACCAGAACTTTGTTTTATAAAAATATTAAAAAATAAAAAATATGTTATTGTTTATTCCTGTTAATAAAAAATAACTTAATATTAAAGGTTCCCCATAACTTAAAGTGCCATGGGCACTGCTCATGCTTTTCTGATGCCTCCGGAGGTTGCGAAGAAGGGAAAAAATATCCTGAATCGTTCACAAGTAGTGTTGCTAATTTAGCAGGGATGTGTCCAATTTAAAAGCTCATTTCAATATTTTGTGCATTATACATTAATTTACGAAGCAGTATAATATGTTTATTTATTATTGAATGATTCTATACTCATTTATAAATGGAGAAGATAAAATAATAAATAAAAAGAATAAATAATAACAAGTTCACCAATGAATAATGATGAGAGTTTTTGAAGAGAATTGAAGACTTTTAAATGAATGGTAGATGGTTGAAGTGCATTGTTTAATTTTTATTAAAAATGTCCAACAAAAGACAAGCGCATGAAAAAAAGGCTAAATTGGCAATACTGCACGCAAATGATTATAACGATCAAAGTCTTCGATTGTTACGTCGTTGTGTTGACTCTGAGCCATGACGCTAGTACTCTGATCACGTGATCACATTGACTCCGAACGAATAAGTGAACGCACCCCTAGACAAAAGGTCTGAGCACAGAACATTGTTGCATCACGTCATACATTGTTGCATCACACGAAAGCGGCTATTGTTAACCGTATTTCTACCACGGTCTATAGATATTCATAGTCACCGAGCTCCATTGTTAAAATGAAGCTAAAGTTACTAGCTCCCAATACGGCGGGAACTCTATTGAAAAGTGGTGCTGCATGTACAATCGGCCCAAAAACGCCTGCAGCGCCGCCCTATCGACAGACAGAAACTTTACTTTCATTTTCAGTTTCAATGAAAAACCTCTATCGCAGGTCACGGTCGGACCTGGTGCGATCTATGCGGCAACTGGCGCGATCTGTTTTCCTTAGCTTCTTGAAACAATGGAAAATGGCCGAAGCTCGATGACCTTGAATATCTACAGACCGTGGTTTCTACCAATAATAATCTCTAAATTTGGCCGTTTGATCATGACGTAACAATGTAAGACGTTTCTGTGCGCTGGCTTTCTGTCTAGGTGGTGTTCCAACGCCTCCTAGAAAAAAAGCCTATGCACTGAAAATTCATGCATTGTTACATGATCATAAGAAGTCATAATTTAGGGCTTATTATTGGTGGAAATGTTATTAACAATGCCTTTTTATGATGATGTAACAATGTATGAATTTTCAGTGCACAGGCTTTCTTTTTAGGAGGTGTTGGTGTTGCCGTAGCCCACATGAAAGACAGGTCCTGGCGCGGAAAAGTCACCTGACCATCTTAGTTCGAGTAACAATGTATTTGTAGTTTCCAACAAAAGAAAAATTGCTGATTATTAAAATCCAAGATGGAAACAATGAAGGTTACATTGTTATTCGGACTAAGATGGTCAGGTGACTTTTCCGCGCCAGGGCGCGACCACCCGAGAGACAAGGCCTGAGCGCGGATTAGTCATGCATTGTTATTCATCATTAGAAGGGTATTGTTATTCGTATTTCTACCAATAATAAGTCTTAAATTAGCCCTTCTGAGGATGATGTAACAATGTAAGACGTTTCCGCGCTCAGGCCTTGTCTCTCGGTGGTCACGGCCAGGGCCTGTCTTTCTCGTGGGCTACGGGCTTCGGCCAACACCTCCTCACGTCTAGCTGGTGTTGGCTTTCTTTCTAGGTGGTGTGCTTTCGGCACAGTAGTCCAAGTAACAATGTAACCTTTATTGTTTCCATCTTGATTTTTAACAATCAGTATTTTTCTTTTGTTGAAAACAATGATATCTAATATATATTACTCTTTCGTTTATTCTTAAAAGATATCGTTGGTCGAAAACAATGAATGCGTTAAACAATGAGAAACAAATTACGAGTACAAAACAGGGCGGGTTGAAAGGATCGAATGTGTTAAATTAAATGGTCCAAAATACCTATAAAGTAGTTTGTGACAGAAAAACGATTAACATTGTCTTGCCAGAAAAATATGTTAATGGTTCTACCGCTGAGCTCCGATAAATATGTTAGTGATACTACTGTACAAAAATCAGCGATAAAATTTTAACCGTATTATGTAAATCCGCTACTATGGAATGAAGTTTTCAGCCGCAAATTATCCCTCTTCTTAATACGATGTGATTCACATTTATTATGTGAAATTGACGTCAGAACGCCATAAATATCCTTCGTGTCACGGAATTTTAATGATTTCGTGGACATAGGTGATCGTCTGCGCTCCAGGGTATTTGTTAATACTCAACGTAAGCGAAATCGTCCTCGACCACGTCATGAAGAGCATCATGACGCACCAGCCAATGAGGGAGCAGGAGGCCTTTCTTCAGCGAGCTGGTCGAGAGGTCAACGACGGAGCAGGAGAAGGAATTTGGCGGCTACCGAGCGAGGACGGAGCAAAGAAAAACTCCCAGATTCGAACGACGGAGGACATCGTGAATGTCTGAGTTTGTCTTCGGCGGAGGAGCGGGCTCGTCCTCGAGCGATTTCAACGGGTTCGGCTACGGAGGCGGCGAGCGTCCCGTCGTGTGATTCCTGGCTGTGCAGAGAAGCTTCATTGGCGGAGAATGCGTGCGCAGCAAGTTGCGAGTCTCCGCAATTTAAGAAGGCTTCTACGACGCCAATCTACGGGCTGCCTCGGGTGGCGAGCGTTGCGGTCGCCTACCGGCTGCACTACTTGGTGAGTGTGTCGTTTTCGGTATGCCTTATGGCCGATATGGTCAGACTA
The DNA here is from genome assembly GCA_023313115.1 of Rhysida immarginata. Taxonomy (NCBI): domain Eukaryota; kingdom Metazoa; phylum Arthropoda; class Chilopoda; order Scolopendromorpha; family Scolopendridae; genus Rhysida; species Rhysida immarginata. The sequence goes on along the minus strand of JAHWFO010098624.1, from coordinate 2,969,654 downwards.
GCTTTCCTTGAATTAAGTCGCCGGGACCTACGTTTCAATACGCATGTGTGCGGGTTTTGGCCCGGAGGCTTACGGGCCTACTTCGGTAGCGACTTCGGCTTTGTCTACATAAAGCACTAAGCGAAATGTGCTCTACCGTTAGTGTTTTATAAAATTGTGTTAAGCCTCTTTAATTAGCCTAAATTGTTTTGTCTGACGAATTACGCTAATTTCATATCACCTTTTCCCACAGGTTAATCTTGTGGCTGGTTTCGTCATTGTGAAAAGATTTTTGCATTTACTGTGTAATTTGTCTGTTATCTTTTCCTATGCTAATATTTTAATTTTAATGAACTTTTCCCGGACTTGGAACTTTATCTATTGTGTCTTTTGGACAAGAGTTATTTGTGAAATTTCTGCTACCCGTTTTATGGACAGTAAATTTTTACAAGTGCGCCGTTTTGAGCTTTCGTTAGCTCTTGTGTTGGCCACGAAATTTATGTGAACTGTTTCAATAAACTCGTGCATTTATTTTGAGTTTCAATACTTGCATTTAGTTTTAAGCTTTAGTTGCTGTATTGTTATTCAATATTTTTCTAGTTAGCTGAGAGGTTCGACCATAGGTATTTAATTTTAAGGCCGACCCAGTTAACTTGCTGTATACCTTTTTAGCTTATAGCCAATGTTTTTATTTTAAGCTATAAAACCTTTCGGCTATTAGACTTTAGCTCTTAAGTTTTAGCTGCCTACCCGGGTGGCCAAAGCGGGTAGGTGTCGGGAGTTAGCTTCCGACCAGCGAAAGCTGTGGGCCAAGTTCATGTTGCCTCGTTAGAGGTGTTTAATGTTTTACGTTGGGTGTTGCATAATGCCACCTGTAAGATCTCTTTAGATCTTAACTCCGTAGAGGGCAATACCATCTGCCCATCTGCTTCAAAAGAAGTTTAGCAGCTCGGCTGCCTGATATTTATTATATTGTATTTATCATTTGAGTCATTTATTCTTGTAGCTTTGTGTGCTTTGGTTTAGCTCTTAAGCTTTGTTTTAGGTTAACTGACTTTATGATAATTGTAAAGCTACGTTAGAGCCTTTGTTGTAAATTATTTGTAGGATAAGTGTTCCTTGAAGCATAGGCTTAAATTGTAAGCTTGTTCGTTAAGCTTAGGTGATTTTGCACTGAGGTGCACGTAAGATTTAATATATATATATATATATATTTGTATTCTCATTAATCATTTATTTATTTGTATTGTGATTCGTTTTTCATAATTTTGTTTTGTGCTTAGAGGTTCCCGTTTGGTTCCTCACTGCTTTGGCAATTTTATGTTATAATAATAAACTTTATTCTTTTATTTAATCAAATCTTGTGTGCTGTTGCATGATATTAAAATTCCACTGCGCTACTCATAATTTGCTCATTAATACATGTGACACTTCGTCTATGGTACGCAATCCAAATAATATTTTTTTGTAAAGTACATTTATTAAAAATCATAAAACTCAGCTGAATACGAACCACATAAAATAAAAATATTAATAATCAGGAAACAGTCTCGGCTGCAATAACACCTTCCCAACTAATTAATAAAATCCCAAGTCTAATAACAAAGGGAGGGGGGAGGGAGATAATACCAAGTCTAAAAAAATAACATTAGCACTAAAATGGGAAAAAATTAAATAAATAATTTATTTATTTATTAAAATTGTTTTACAAATAAACGTGTATCAAAAATAAATAGAAAATATGGGTTTCCCAAAAATATGAATTTAGCAGAATTACCAGTTGTTATATTAAAATCCATTACAATAAGGATTATACAGGGTGTCCAAAAGGTCTGGTAACATGGCAGATATCTCAAAGCAGCCAGGTAAGTGACATCTGATGAGTGTGGTTTATAGGTAATAGGGGGTTGGGGAATTCATTGCCGCACTCAAATTTGACTTTGACCCCCAAATTCAAGGTCATCCATTTGCTAACTCGAAAACTATTAAAGACAGAGAAAAATTTTCGATTGCTACCTTGTAGAGCAACACCACATTAGTCTAAAAACAATTTTTAATCACGCCCTTCCCCTTGAAAGATTTTGAGAAAATGGGCGAGAAAGAGTCACTAAATGTCAGCTTGGGCTGGCCAAGTTGGCTGAGGTTTCTAACACATTTGAATTGCAGTGAAACATACCGTTGGGAAGGCTCATTAAGTGATTGACCTTGAGTGACTCTTTCTCACCCATTTTCTCAAAATCTTTAAAAATCCACTTTCTGGATTCACATCTTGATTTTTTTTCCTGACTAGGAAGTATGAGTGATGAACAAGGTGAACGCTTTCAACAGCACTTAAAAGCAGCTTGAGCAGCGATACCAGGGATTTTGGGATGAGCATTTGTTAGCTGGTGATAAGAGAAACTGATTGAAATTTATAAAGAAAGATGAGTAAAACGGTACGTTTTTATTTTTTCTGTGTGGGTGAAAAACCTGTTTATTTATTATAAAATGGGAATAAATATACATTTTGAAATTGTGACGTGATCGAACTTTTTTGACAATAAATTTGAATTTAGTGACCACAAAAACCTCCAAAATAACCTTTTTCGTTATTGGGGGAACAAACCTGTAATAATTACTTCATTCTCTCTTTAATAATTTTTCAGCAAATGATGTAACTTCGCTCAAATTCATGCCATTTTATAGTTCTTGAGTAATTTCATCAAAATATTGGTAAAGCTTTGATTCATTTGTATCTAAGGAATATTAGAATATCTAATTTTCATATATTTGATCTTATAGGACGGATGAAATGGAAAAACGAAACCTGAGAAACCATTAAAATCTTGATTTTAAAAATGAATTGGTGCATTTAAACCGTTTACGTTTATTGGAATATTAAATTTGACAATATCAGCTACAATCTTCAGGGTGTCAACCAAATCTTCTATATATATAAAGAAGGATGTTTGTGGGTCTGTCTGTGGGTCTGTTTTTTATACAAATCTACAGTTTTATTCCGATCTTGATAAAATTTCGCATACATGACCTTCAAAGCATGAGGAAGGTCACTGTCTACCTCAGATTTCGGAAAAATAATATATATCGATAAAAAATCGATATTCATGGTTATGGCAAGGCATATTAATGAGAAATATCTCATGACCAACAATGCAAGGCAAAGTTGGTACAACAATAGGTATCAACAATGGTATCGGCACGCAATTCACAAACACACTGCATGAACCAACAATCAATATCTCATGACCAACAATGAAAGGAAAAGTTTATGCAAGTGTAATTATCCCGGGCAACGCCGGGTACCTCTTCTAGTATTAAATAAATCATCAAGCTGCTCTTAGGGAAGTTCTATTTTAAAAGAAACGTGGATGCTATCAGTTCACATTTTTGATACATTTCATACTGGAATATCTATTATTGTTTGATAATGGGCAATTTCATAATAAGCATATTTTTTGCAGGTAAATATAGGCACGAGTATACGTTCATTTAAGTTTTCATCTTGGTAACATTATTTTATTACATTTTTCGTTGAAAACCATCCCTTACAGAAATTTAAACCAAGAATTTATAATAAGCAAAAAATTGACAACCTATTTAAAATGCATTGCTTTTTATGATGATGTATGGACAAAATCTTTCACAGTAGGAATAATTTCTCGAGATTAAATTACACGGCTCTCTTCAATTACAGACGTCGCTCGTATTTGTGTCTCCCTTTATATTTTCTATTCATTTCTAAAGACCCCTTTTATTTGTCATTTTTTCTCTTTCATACCTTTTAATGTCACCGTCATTTTTGAACTGCATCTACTCCATCTGCATTTGATTAATTACCCGATTAAGATTTTTTTCCACGACAACATAATGATCACAACAAAAGGGTAGCTTTTTTCTTCTTCTTTTGCGTATCGTAATTATAATTCTTGAATTGAGGTTTACTTTCGCCAGGAAGTTTATGTCTCACTCAATGGCGTCGGATGCCAAAGGTTCTTATCATTTCAAATTGTGGGAGGTTCAGCGTTCACAAAGTACTTATTGAAATGAACTCCCACTATTATTTCTTTCTCCTCTTTATCTCGTTTCTTTTATTTTCTCTTTCTCTCTTTCCATTCTCCCTCATCCCCATCTTTTTCTTCCGCTCCTTTGCAATATTTTTTTCATCACATTCAGCCGATAGGCTTTTTGTTAATAGTCTATTATTGTGTTGCCTTTATATCGGAGACGTGTAATTTTGAGCGACCATGAATTATGACGGGTAATAGCCTGGTTGTTGATGCTCCCAAGTATCTGAAGAAGATAAGAGGGATGGTCCTCTGTGCGCAGGTGCCAGTTCTCCATTATTGGAGGAAATCCTGCGAATTATTAACCCCCTCCCCTACTCATTCGCTCTTTCTCTCTTTCTCTTTCTCTCTCTCTCTCTCTTTCATACCACCTCCTCTTGCTTTTTTTTAAACGACTGATCCCGTGGTCTAACCCTCAGAACCCTTATGTTTAAGATAGATATTGGCGCGTTTTTACTGCGTAGTTACTACGGCACTCGGGAAAATCGCCCTTCAGGATATTAATCATTTGAGTGTCTTGTCACGAACACAAGGTCATTACATCATAATCGCCAAAAACAAAAGTCCCCAAGCTACGTAATAAGCATTTGCATAGGCAGAACTGTCATGGTTAACAAATAGGAAAAGCAATTATCCAAAGTAGGACTCGAGTTTCCCTATCGGCCGTCTCCCTTCGAATCTCCCTTCGGCGTTTCCTTTCATTTTGCCCGTTCGACAAACTTAACGGAATGCGACACCTGTCCACTAATTTTTATCCAAATTTTGATGGCAGCTTTTCAAGCTTCTTATCCGAAGATTGCAAAAAACCGTCAATAAAATTTGAGAAGCTGATAATATCTGTAATTAATATTAAAAACTATCTCGTCTTCTAATAGCATGAGGGAAAAAATGCTACTGACAATTCAAAGAAGACGATCTTGTAGAACCGGTGGATCTTGATTTTCTTAGTAATGTATACACAACTGTTTATTTAATAGAAAAGTTTTTCGAATTCTTCCAGTAATAACAGAATAATACCTTTATGTGCATTTTATATCGAAACGGTAGGCTATAGTTAAATGTTTACGAGGTTTAATAGATGGTTAATGTATGCGTGTGGTTGTTATTCGATAAACGCCAGATTAACTTTGGTTCTTTTTCCGATAACCGTATTAAACTGTACAGCAATTTACAACTCCACTCGCTCACTAGTTCAATGTAAAATTGTAAGTGTATTTTTTGCCATCAAATTCGAGATAAAAATTAATCAATAGTATTATCGATTAATCAATTTGGATTATGTCTTTGATATCGAGAATTTTAGTATGCAGATATCTAAGATGTAGTGCATCACTATACAGTACAAGTATGTATACATTTCTATTGTCCAAAAAGTCTTATTTACATGTTTCTACGATATTTGGTCGGAACCTTTGATAGGAGCGAAGCTTTTCTCTTTGCGTTTTTAATTACTGATGAAAGAATAAATGAAGAATTTCCTACTTGGTCCACAGAATAGCGATGGTGCAACTGCTTTACAAAATTCTCTGCGTAAAATTATATCAGTCGTTACCACAGCTACAGTCATACGTTATCAATGTCAAACGTCTGTCGCTAGTTTTCAATAACCTTATTAAAATAATAATATCGCCTATTAATAATAATAAAAGATATTACTGTCATAGACAGCAAACATATCTTTACGGATCCCTTTTCATCCACAGAAGCATGATATTTTATTCCCCCAAGCAGAAGATAATAAATTAACTGCAGAAACTTCTTCAAACATATCACGATAACAAATAGAAAAGGGAAGGAAAAGTTCCGCGACCTGGACTTGAACCAGGGACCATGCCTATCGCTGGCACTGCTCTAAATTGAACCGCCATACTGTTACAAAATATACAATTGGACTTCCATGAAGCCACCAAGCAACTCAGGGTAAGGATGGTCCGTGGTTGAGTTCAGGTTGAAGAATTTTTCCTTCCCTTTTCTATTTGTTATTATGCTAGTTTATGATTAAAATAGCTGTAAAATGTTCATCTTTAACTATTCAAGAAAAAACAAAGTAATAAATAAATACTAGAAATAATGCTCCAACATAAGGTCAATTCCGTAATCCAGCGGAGACTACGAGTATCTATAGATGTCACTTTCGATCTTATCCAGCTATAGCTCGTCACCTTCGATCTTATTTACATGTTTCTACGATATTTGGTCAGAACCTATGATAAGAGCGAAGCTTTTTTCTTTACGTTTTTAATTACTAATGAAAGAATGTTTCCAATTGTTATAAAGACTACTAAATAGTGAAATTGGAAGCCCAATGTCTTTAGTAGAGGCAACAAGCTAGACAGTCGTGGTCTCTGGTTCGATTCCAGGTTACGGAATTTTTCATATACTTCTTCATTTTAATATGTTTATTCAACAGATGCATGTTCTGTATTTCCATATGTGCAGTATTTTGGAATTTACTGCCATCTAAAGCTACACATCTAAAATACGAGGGACAGTTAAAAGGTTCCTGGAATGACGGAATAGCACTCTAATGATAGGACGGTTTGGTAACACTTAATCACCCGACAGTTCATCACCCGACGGTTAAACACCGACATTTAATCACGGCGAAATTTAATCACTTGCCATTTAATCACCGGACACATAATCACCGACGTTTAACCACCAAAAATTACTGCTGGATTTTGAAAGAGCATCAAGAAATGCATTTCAAGCAGCATTTCCCAATGCAAATATTATGGGATGCTATTTTCACCTTAGTCAAAGTGTCATGCGTAAAGTTAATGAAATTGGTATGAAAGTTGACTACGAAGCAGACGACGACTTAAGAATGGCCATTCGTTGTTTACCAGCCTTGTCTATGGTACCTTCCGCAGATGTTACTAAAGCTTTCCTTATACTAGCTAACAATCAGACCACGAAAAAATGCCAGAGCTTTTATCTTATTTTGAACACACGTATATTCGAGGCAGGCGGCGAGCAGGACATGGTGAACATTACAATCCCGCCATCTTCTCAATTGAAACGTGGAACCATTTTGAAACAGCTTCAGAAGGAATAGCCAGAACTACAAACACTGTTGGGGGTTGGCATTATGGATTGCACGCACTTTTTCAATGCTACCATCCGACACTATGGACTTTTATGAAAGGAATCGAGAAGGATATACAAATGCAGCGAACGGCATTTTTGCAAGGCATCGCAGGTTCACAACCAACTGTGCCAAAAAGATATCAGGCACAAAAATAACGTGTCAAAAATACAGTGGATCGCTATTCAAGAAGTGAGATTTTAGTTTATTTGCGATGTATTGCCCATTTATCTTGTTTGATTAAAATTCTATTTTTTCAAAAATTGTTCGCCTCATTTCATGTTTTTAGTGGTTCAACATCCGTGATTAAAACATCACGTATTTTTTTGGTGGTTAAACGTCTGTGATTAACAGGACTTGTCATTTCATGTGATCACTCATCACATAATAAAACTTCTTTTCATCACATATCACATATTACATTCATTTTGCATTTTTTGATCACAATGCCCTGGTGATTAAACAATCACGTGATTATATATCCGGTGATTAAATGGCAAGTGATTAAATGTCGGTGTTTAACCGTCGGGTGGTGAACTGTCGGGTGATTAAGTGTCCGTACACCGATAGGACATATGGCAACGCTACCTAATCTCCTTCAAAATAGCACCCTTGCGAGCACACACACTTGTTCCATCTAATCTGCCATTCTTGGAAGCATTGGTGGAAGACTTCTTGTGGAATATTCCGGAGCTCGGCCATCACATTCAATTTGATGTCTCCTTGAGGCCCATTTTCAGTGTCGGGAAAGCCAAAAGTCACTAGGAGTGAGATCGGAGAATACGGCGACCGAGGGATGATAGGAATGTTTTTGTTAGCGAGTAATTGCTGCACAGTAAGCGATGTGTGACTCGGAGCGTTATCGTGATGCAGAAACCACTGTCCCTGCCACTTGTCGCGGTGCTTCCTCCTAACCGCATCGCGCAACCTCCGCAATACTTGCACGTAGAAATGGCTCGTAACAGCCCTATATGCACATGAATTTGATGTTCACACGCTGTTCGAATTGCGACACTGCGACGAACGACCATCACTCACGTCTACTTCAAACAAAACAGTAACACTACAGTAACGAAACGGCACAGTGAAATCTGTCAAACCTTATTTCGCCTGCGAGCAAAGATGTTGTTCTCCCTTCCACAAAAATGGGATCGCTATCTTATCGCTCGTTCGCCGTCTGTTGAAGAATTTCGAGAACTTTTTGTCTGTCTCTCGTAGATTAGTAAATAATTATGATGTGTAAATGAATCTCGTACTTAGACAACAAATTTTAATGAAAGTTTTAAACGGACCTATACTTATAAACAATTCAAAACAGTACCGGCCCTAGGCGATAAGCAAGTCATCGGGATGCCGGTAAACAAGAGCCGCTTCAGCTAAGATGGCAACTTGATAGAGGATGCTTTCAAACATTTTGAATCGGGTCATTCAAACCTTATAGCCGTTCTGATGCAGTGCTTGAATGGGGAAGTTGCATGAAATTTTTTTTACAAATTAAAGCATTGTTTCATACTGTGTTATGCTGAATACGAAATCGTTGTTAAATTTATTAGAAATATTAAAGAAACCTATCAAAATTAGCGCTAAAAACGTGAAACCACGCCTCCCAACGAAAACGATATCTGACGTCACTTTCCATCAAACGCAATGATTTTATGTGTACGTGAGCTCCATCTCAAGGCTTTAACCATTGGCGTTGATAGTGGGGAGCAGGCAAGTGATATCATATTACTCACAGGCTTTGACGTACCGTTTACTTGTGGTGTCAAACTTTAACATTTTTTAAAAAAATAACTATAAATTTTTTTCACAAACGAATTACTATTCCTTGATATTGATAACGAATACTATAGAAAACAATAATTTAAAAATTTCATGCAACTTCCCCATTGTCTTGCAGGCAAGGCAATCATTTTTTTGTCGTAAAATTGTTTGAAGCAAATTTCACAGAATATACTTTTCTTGTTAAAAATGAAATATATTACAAATTTATTCAATTACTGTACATTAACAATGCAGAAATTTATTGAGCGCTATTCATCACCGTTCTCAGCGTTAAATCTCAATTATAATGGCTGATGATTAATTTATTTCACCTCCCAGAAGGTCTTTAAGCCTAGTAACAGAAATTTAAAAGAACAAAACACCTCATTGCCCCAATGGATTCAAGAAATGACTTATTTTTCAATCACTTATTCATACGTGGAGCGGATAAAATTTGTTTTTTCATATTTTAATGATTCTTAACTCGCCACATAAGTGATTTTCAAATAATATTCGGAAGTTACGTTATGGCTTGTGGAGACCCATCAAAACTGTTGAATAGTTGCATTTTCTATAGGGGTTCATAAAAACTGTGCCAAATTTTAAAGGCTAGTAGAAAAATAATTCTACGCAAAGAAAATTATTCATGTTCAATGTTCACATTTTGATCTGAGATTTCTTAAAGAAGATATAATATAAAGTTTTGTAAGGGGCCATCCGTAAATTACGTAACGAAGAAGAGGTGTTTTGGACAGCGTTACAGAGGGGTAGGATGGGAACGAGGCCTGGTTTTACGTAACGCGTCTTTTGAGATTAATTTGAGACCAAATTTCTGGAATTTTACTGTACTATTCTGCTTGCTCAAACGATTTGTCTTATTTTTGCAACTTATTTATTAATAAATTCTTATGGGGTTAAAACAATATCCTACGAAAGCTCTGTGCTAGTAAACATCTGCTAAAGCAACCACATTATAGAATCATGATCGCATCTAGTTGGCGGATGCTAGTGAACTTCTTTATTTTCAAGTGCGAAATCCTTAATAAAGAAGTTATAAAAATAAGATAAACCACTTATTTTTTAAAATAGAGAGACTGTATAGTAGCCGGGGTAGCCAATATCATCGCGCTATTTACGGTTGTCTGTTGTAACCAGGTTCGTTGTATCTCAACGCAAATTTCCCTATGAGTAACAATAAGAAAAAAAGAAGAGGAAGCGTTCATCGTTATCAATAACGCAACAAGCGGAATTATTGCAGAAACTTGATTTGGTGTATCTGTGCGGCCTCTTATTGAAGAATGTGGTGACAGAACTACTACTCGGGGAGGGAGGAAGCCAGCCAGCTTTCTGTCCGAAATCGGAAAACAAAACGCAGCTGGTCCTAAGGATTCCGGATATGAAAACCGGATAAGTTGCTGCATTATAATTTGTGATCTCCTGCCATACTGGACTCAAAAAGCCATTAAGGGCATACTCTAAGGAGATTTGATGAATATCCTAAAAAATAACACAAACATAAACCCAACAGAGACTATTTCCTCACACTGAACATTTCAAATACAGTGAAGGTCTAAAAACAAATCTTGGTGCCCAGTCCACGTCTTCCTCGACTGTTGTTCATTACAGGCTCAACTCGTTTGGTGCTTTGAAACGTCTTTTTGTTTTCAACCAATGCTCTGAAGACTTTTTGCATTTTTATATTTTCCCATTCGTCATTAGAAGACCATATTTTAACCCCATGGGAGGAAAAATAACTCACCTGTTTCTATGTAAAAAGAATATTTCTATCTTGTCACTTATTGTTACACCAATTTTATGATTGGTAGTTTAGAAGGAACAGACCAGAAATGCCAATCTCCGATTTCCAGTAAATTAGTATATAAATAATAGACAATGAGTTATACCTACAAACAAAATTTTAGCTGCTGACATCAAGCTGGAGGAGAGTTATAGTCCCTTAAAAATCCTAAAAGCGAGTGAAATTCAAATTAGTTTAAAACTGAGTTAATATGGTAGAATCAATCATCCTCTCCTCCCCAAGAGATTGTCGTATATTCATTCGCTTATTATCGTATAACCCATTCACTAACCCTAAGGCCCGTTTCACACTGAAGCGGATGCTCCGTGCGGACGCTACGCACGCGGACTCCGCATCCGCATGTAATGTTTTCACAGTCATGCGGGAGACTATGCGGACGGATGCAGCTGAAAATAGCAGCCCGGTTTGAGGCTGTAAAAGATATCCCGGTTTGAGGGTTTAAAAAACCACATTGCTGGAAAAATACACGATGAGTTCGCTGCAATTAAAGGCTGCCGGGATTGGAAAAAAAAAGCAACCAGACAAAATGCAACTCCCTCAGATCGAAGCAGTTTTGAAGTTGCCATATTTTCGAGAAGTTATTTTCATGTTAGCTATTGGCGACTAATTGTAATTTATTGTCGTTCATTAAAGAAAAGTGCAAAATTCAGAATATGAATGCATCCTTATTAAAACTTTTTCACGCCCATAGTTCTCGAAACTTTAAAGTGTTTGTTGACATGTATTCCTTGAAGCAATATTTTTATACTGGATAAAAACATCGATTATTCAAATTTCAATCAACATCGATTACATGGACCAGAATTAGCAAACGATGATCCAGTCAATACGATAAAAAAGCAAAAAAAAAAAAATTACAGTCATAAGCAAGTCTGCAATAATTATGCAATTGGAACCTTACAATTGGAAAGCCTATTGTTTTGAAAAAGAAGTGAAATAATTTTTCAAAACATCGAAATATTAGAACCAGAGCAATCGATGTTTTAATATAATATCAATACATCGAAGTAAAACATTAGTTATTTTCCAAAATACAGGGCGGAAACGAATTAAATGCTATAAACTTACTAAAAAAAAATAACAAACCATAAAATACTAAAAATCTAATAAAAATTCAAAAATGCTAAAAAAAAATCTTCTAGATTCAAAAAATACTCAAAAAATATACCAATTTGATAGAAAGTATACTGAATTTGATAATCTCTTCGTCTCCAAATCTCTTCGTCCGCATGCGGACTCCGCATGACTGTGAAAGCAATACTACTTGTAATGGAATTTGCTGATGCGGACGGGCCATGCGGACGATCCGCAGCAGTGTGAAAGCGCCTACAGTTACAATAGGACGTCGTCTCCGCGCGTAGCGTCCGCAGCAATGTGAAACGGACCTAATGATTTATGTTTCAAAAATTTACCTCCTCATTGTGTGTCTGACAACTGTTCTAACTTCTATTTTATGTTCCTGGTGTATATTACCATTTTGCTTCCATCACCTTCCATCACTTTTATTCTAATTCCAGTGCTTAAATCTTGTCGGTCTTAATCTAATCTTTCGCCCAGTTGTATACTCCTATTTCACAATTGTCACACATGAACTCCGTTTTAAACCGATTTGAATTTTGCGCGCTTTGAGGATTTTGAGGGGCTATGACTCCCCTTCGGGTTGATATCAACAGCTAAAATTTTGGTTGTAGATATAATTCATTGTCTCTATTTATATACAAAATTTGGTGGAAATCGGAGATTGGCGCTTCTGGACTGTTCCTTGTTAGTCATAAATTACGATGTTTGTTCAAAAGCTTCATTTGCCTCTGTACCTTTTCTATAAATTTCTAATAAAATAAATGGAGCAATACATGTACACGGTTTTGGAAAAGCGTTCGGGGGGCGGGGGCCAAGGGCAGCGTTCGAGGGGAAGGGGGGGGCCGCGTTAAAAACGAGCCAATTTTGTGTTACGTAATATATAGAGAAAGCACACCGATAGGAATTTAGTGATTTTGCCGCCAGTGGTCGAAGAAGGATATCAAGACTAACGGTCTAAATATTCCAGTTTAAATAAGCTAATAAATTATTAAATTGAACAAACTGAACAAATAAATAAAATTGAACAGAAAATTGAACAAATAACTAAAATCAAATAGAGTAAATTAGATTAGGTTATTTTACTTAATTATTATAACGAATGTTCAAAATGATCACCTTTACAATCGTCTTCTCAAAGATTCTCGAACTTGTTCAAAAAATGCGAGTATTGCGAATAAAATTGAAATTTTCTGCAATGAGATCTCTAAGAATCTAGAATTGGGATTGCGTAGAAAAAGCTTCGAAATGTCCCCAAAAGAAGTCCTTTGGGTTAATATCCAATGAGGCAAGCTAATTGGTCTTCTATCAATTCAGCTATCAGGAAAGATAGTGACAAGAAAACTGGTACCACACATTTATGACCACCTCTCGTACGTCTCTATTAATATCTAATGTAATTTTTAAGCAGTTAATAGCGTGTAACTTTGGTTAATATATATTTTTTTACTTTAGAATTACAGAGGTTTGCGTGTTTGTTAACCCATGTTTAATTGTACTTGTATTTTCAGCAGCATCTCTTTACTATAAAAATATTCCTAGTTCAGCATCATTTCAAGTTAACCGCTAAGAAATAAGTCACTTTAATACCCTGGTAAAGCGTTTAATGAAGCTGCTTAATATTATATAATGAAACAATAATATTATATATTGTAATGAAGCGTTCAAATAGATTATATTATATATATATAATTTTTCAAATAGATTTCTTTATATCCTGGGTTGTTGGTTTAACGGGTGAATAAAAAAAGACAAGTTGCATTTATAAAATTAAAAAAAATAATGTATACTCTTTTATTTTAAAAAGTATACATTTTCTCGTTTCTTTCCCTCCTGCTTTTTTTTAAATATTTTTATGACTCATAAAGCTTGCCCGGCTTTTAAAAGTTTATAACCTTGAGGGCAAAGAGCAGTGAGGTTGAAAATTACAAACGTCTTTATTTCCAATAATTTTTCCCCTTTAACTTAAATATATAAGTTAAGTTTTTCTATAATTTTTTCCCCTTTAACTTAAATATATTTCTTAGAGGTTTTCGAGATAAGAATTTTTAAGAAGTTTAATAGGGCAAATGGCCAGCCACTTCAGATAGTTTACCACTTTTTTCCCATATATATTTAAAAAAAAAATTGTTTGAATAGCTTATTTAAATTTTTTTTTCATCCTTCTGAGTTGCAGATTTTTTAAAAATCTTTTTTCGAGCCACGCACACTCAATGAATTGCATGATAATTTAATTTCTGAAATCTCAAAGATACATATTACAAAATGGAAAAGCACGATTACAGCAGTACCCGCTCAGAAGTGGCACATAAACTGTCGGAAGAAGTTGTTAATCTCACGGATAATTTATTAGAAACGATACGAAACTCGTATGTTTATCGTACTTTTTTAATGGAACAGGTTATTATAGAATTTTCAACTTTATTATTCGAGCAACGTCCAGGTTAAAATGCTAATTAAATAATAAAAAAAATCTGGCAAATTTAAAAATTTAAAAACTTAGAAATAAAAAAGAATCTTTGAGGTCAGTTTTATTTAGTTTATGTTAAAATATAATCCATCAATTTTCACATATAATACATTCACATTTTACATTTTCAATATTTAAGCAAAAAAAAAAGCCTTAATTTAGTTATTCAAAAATTTACCGTAACAAATTTACCCCATATTAAACCAACCCAAGCTAAAAACATTACCTTCTGAATTATTTGTGCATATAACTTATAATAGGGTGAAAAGGGTTTTCTATTTCTAATAATGAATAATTATAATTTTCTATAAGATTATTTATAATTATACATGGTTCATAAATAATTATATTGATAAATTATTCAAAGAATATATAAGGATTATTCCTTTTCTTTGCATTATTATTCAACAATATTTTTATTAAAATTGAAGCCCTTTAAAATTCTGTGTAAATATTATTTTAAACACATTAAATTCGTTGACATAAATTTGTACTCTTTTTAACCGACGGATGAGAATAATATTCTAAAGTGTGTATTGAATAGGAAATTATTTAAATACTCCTTCAGTTCGAAATTATATATTTCAAAATTATTTTTTTATTATAAATGTACACCGTATATTCGGATAGAATATTTGTTTTCTTACAAGGTATGGATGAAATTACTTGAGAGAGAGAGTGGGATCTGAAGATGGAGAAATGTAAAAAAAAAAATAATAATAACACTGTAATAATAAATAAATAAATATTCTATGAGCCAATCACTTAATGAAATAAATAAATAAATAAATAAATAAATAAATAATACTGTAATAATAAGTAAATAAAGAGTCACTCAATGAGCCAATCACTTAATGAGCCTTCCCAACGGTGTGCTTCACTGAAATTCAAATGTGTTAGAAACCTCAGTCAACCTGGCCTGCCCAACCTGACCTTGTGTAACTCTTTCTCGCCCATTTTCTCAAAATCTTTCAAGGGGAAGGGTGTTATTAAAAATTGTTTTTAGATTAATGTGGTGTTGCTTTACAGGGTAGCAATCGAAAATTTTTCTCTGTCTTTAATAGTTTTCGAGTTAGCAAATGGATGACCTTAAATTTGGGGGTCAAAATCAAATTTGAGTGCGGCAATGAATTCCCCGCCCCCCTATTACCTATAAACCACACTCATCAGATCTGCCTACCTGGCAGCTTTGAGATATCTGCTATGTTACCAGATCTTTTGGACACCCTGTATAAGTTTTATGTTAAGTTTTTGTTCTGTTGTTGCTTGTTTGGTTGGCATGCCCCTTTGTTGGTTTGGTTTATTGGTTTGGTTTATTAGAAATTTTGGCATCGATTACTAAGGTCATTTTGCGCCTTTTACACAAGTTATATCTGTACGCAGCCCGGAACAAACATAAACATCCATGTCCACAGCGGGTTTCGAACCCACGGCCAGGCGGACTTGAGAACTAGAAAGCCTACGCCCTAGCCTTCTCGGCCACCCCTTTGTTGAAATTTTTTTTCTTTGGGCATGCCGGGACCTTTATCCGAATGTTTTAAATTGAATTAATAATATTAATTATTATTATTATTATTATTATTATTATTATTAAAGCCCTTGATTGTGTAAGGCCTTTTCTCTTTTAACCTATTAAGTACTTAAAACCTCGTCTTTCTCCTCAATACCCTGCTTTTATTAGGTAGTTGCCTGTTGGAGGCGATCCTCATTAACCATAGTCCGGGCAACCTATTTTTCTGACATAACTGGGCAAGGTAGGGTCCAACAGACCGCCATACGTTTTGCACTCAGGAATCAGGTTTTTTCTGTTTCTCTAATCTATTTTTTATGTATACTTTCAAGAAATAATGGAATAAACTATAACTATTTTTTTCTAATTTATTTGTAGTACATTACCATGACCTCCTTTATTATTACAGACCTGTTTTACTGAATAATTTCCATTGTTGCTTTTGGCATTTCTCAATTTCGCCTTTTAGTCATGTATTCATGTACTAATTGATCCAGTGAATCGATTCCTCCTTTTGTTTCATTGTAGTATAAGATGATTTCAGGTTTGTTGTCATTCTCTTGACCTATGTGGCAAAAACTATGGAGGAATAAATGCCTTGCTTTTCCGTACTGTTACAACCATTGGTAGTAAACTGTAGTCTTTTAGAGAGCAAGCTGTAGGCTAGATCAAGTTCAGTAAAATAGTTGTCACATGTTACGTTTCGGTTTGTGTGGTAATACGATTCAGTTAGTGACTCCACAACTGTGGAAGGTAATCAGTGTGCTCTTTAATTTCCTATATATGGTATACCTTTCAGTGGATAAAATGTTTTGGAATCGCAGACCCACCACACTTTCATTCCATGCTTACTTCCTGCTTATATCGTGTAGGGTCTGACAGACCCACTTGCCCGCTACGTAACGATTACATAAAACACGTTAATTTTCAAAAGCTATCTAACAAAAAATTATAAAAAAATACAGAATGTTAATTTTTATGCACTTGAGGAAAACATGAAATCTTAAAAATTTCTGTAAAAAATCAAATAAGTTATTTGTATATAAATCCGGTACAGGGTTCAACAGACCCACGTTGCCTGGATTAGGGTTCACGGGTAAGGGATAGGTTAACCCCCTCGAGAGTTGAAAATATCTCTTAAAACTTAAATTTAATATGTATAGTTATATTCATGCTTATGGATGTAAGAAAATAATAGTCTTGTGAAAGGGTGCAAATGACCTATATAAATATACCAAGCTAAGCTGTTCTGAGGTCCAACAACCAGTAAATTTTATATGAAATTTTAATAATGACTGTCACCATCTAGTCAGACAGATATACATGTATATAATTCCTTTCGTTCGATTTTGAAATTTCTTATATCCATCGATTTCTTAACTAGTAATGAAATCTAAAGATCTTGCCAAGGGGAGGCTGTTTTTAATTTAAAAAATTTATTATAATATATGAATAAGACATTAGGCTTATGAATTAATGGCAATTTTCAACGGGAACTTCAATTTTTACGCAAATTTTAGTAGATACACCGGCGCTAAATTTGCTATTTTCGTAGTCCATAGTTGGGGGGGGGGGGGGCTGGGCCGAATAACATTAAATTACAAAGTATGTGATACAATTATGTTATTATTTTTAATGCTAAAGTATTTCATTATACTTTTCATGCAAAGCATACTTTTCAATAGTTTATATATAACAGTGGAATTGCAACCTGGAAACTGCAGCCACAAATTCACTGAGAAGGAAAAGTAAGTAAAGAATTGTTGAAAAACACGTGCTTGTATAATGGTCCTGATCTGTATCCGCAGAAAGTTTAGCTGAATTAAAATAGTTAGGATATTCTGTCATTTCCGTAATTTTTTATTGAGTTATTTTCTTTCCTTATTGACATTTCATCTTTCCTATGGCGAATAGGAAAAAGTCCATTTTATA
Organism: Rhysida immarginata; assembly: GCA_023313115.1. Lineage (NCBI taxonomy): Eukaryota > Metazoa > Arthropoda > Chilopoda > Scolopendromorpha > Scolopendridae > Rhysida > Rhysida immarginata. Next base: position 2,951,951 of record JAHWFO010098624.1, on the reverse strand, counting down.
TTATAAAAATCCTGCCAAATAAAAATCCCTTTATTTGCTAAGTCTATGTCGACGTATACATTGCAGCAGCTTCATTGAATTAATGAATTATAAAATAACCGATATATAAGAGAACAATTTTAAAGAAATGTTGATGTAAAGGTAAGAAAAATCAAAAATACTCTGACATTCTTGCTTCAAAAAGATTTTTATGGATTACTTTTATATATAATAAATGATTAAACGTTAATATATAATTTAATTTCAAATATTCTATGAAAAAAGTGTTCGGTTAAAATTAGTCCATGATGTCGATGGTCGTTTTTAATAAAATTTGATTATATTTACTAGTTGTAATACATATTTTCTTATGATGGTTTTGGTGTTGGTCTTATAAAATATTTTAAGTTTATTTTTAAATTAATGTCAAAAAGAATAGCATAACATAGAAAAGATCGACTTGACCAGTAAGAACAATATTAATGTTTAATGCTGCATTATTTTACTAAGAGCTGCTTGAGTCCTCAAAATTTATATTCCCTCTTTCCGAAAATATGGTTTGCATTTTTTATACAAAATAATTTACAATGTATAGGCTACAATATTTTTAGGACAGAAGAAGTATTTACTTTTGATAGAGCTTTAAAATGTAAATTTTTATATGCATCTAAATTTTATGTAGCCAAATTAATTTGGTCTGTGTTCGTACCTTTTATTCTGATCTACAGTTAAAAAGATATATCATATTTTTTTAATTCCAAATATATTAATTATAATTAATAACGATTCGGTTTCTTTATAATTTTCGATAATAAAGATAATTTAAAAAAAGAAAAAGAAAGAAAAACCTTGTGTAAGTTAAGTGCAGGTTTTCCTTGAGTGGTTTATTAAAGACAAATTGAATGATCTTGTTATGGTTGTTAGAGTGTTGACTGTGCAATTTTTTTTTTTTTTTGCTTTTTTTTTGTTGTTTTTTTATATAAATTTTCCTTTCTTCCCCTTCCCAATTTCTTTTTTCTGTGTCTTTTATGTGGCTGAAAAACCGGTAAAACAATCGTTCCTTTTGAAAGGGCTTTTCTAGTTACAGTAGAAAAATCCACAAGGAAAATTGCAGGGATGGAAAACTGTAATCATTTGGATCTCTCACGCACGCGGGGTTCAGCAATGGTTCATGGCGACAAAAAAATTAGCTGTAGTATCAAAAAAGAGAAAGGAAGAAAGCGAAAAAGATAACTGGGGAGAGTATATATGAGTGTGTGTGGGTGTGTGTGTGTGTGTGTGTGTGTGTGTGTGTGTGTGTGTGTGTGAGTATGTGTGTGCAGCTCTCCACCCTCCTTCCGCCAACTCAATCCTGTAAAAGATTAATTGTTTTTCAATTATTGTTATTACTCGGCAAACATCTACATTATCGTCGTTCTGCTTCTTGTCTTTCTCAGATATTTAAGTAAATTAACTTTCTTTACTGAAGAAAAAAAGAGGACTTTATTAAGGAATTTTTTTCCCCTCTATCCACACTCTTTTTTGTTCTTCACACGGACGATGCCAGGCGAAGGAATCCATAAATCTTCTGATATGGTTTCTTATATCACAGCAAGGGCTTCCACAGAAGGGAAAGTAAAAACCGCGTTTCTAGCCTTGAATTAAGAAAGCAAACCGAGTTTAAATTACGAATTAAAAGCTAATAGGCGACATTATTAAAATGTGAAAATGTTTTACTAAATGGACTCCTATGAATCCGTTTGAGAACAAATAAAAAAAAACTTAAATCACATTATTTCAGAATTAACAAAGTTTTAATGAACAAACGCACAAGTCATGCAAGAAATACATTTATTACACAGATTTTTATCACGGTATTTTATCTATTGAATTAAAAAAATATATATTTTTTTAAATTTTTCTAATGTTCGAAAACCACAGTTAACATATGCGATGCTTGGGAACAATAAAAAATTAAGAAAAATACTGTAATCTTGTGAGAAGTTCACCTTTTTTGATATAATTTCAGATTCTTTTGTACACTTTAAAGTTTTAAAGTGAAACTTAATTATAACCAGGATGTCCATAAAGTAGCCATTTATTTTTGTGAAACAGAGCATAATGTATATGCTTATTGCAATGGCGTAATTTTATGCACATTTATATACAATATTTATTAAATGGACAACATTTGTGAAACAATGTTAAAATGGACTCTTCGCTTGCAAATTAATTTTCCTCAAGTTACATAATTTTCCTGTTAATATATTCATACATTGAGGGATACTCATAATTGATTAACTGACTAAAGAATTAACCAATCTCAACCAAAAATTGACAAATAAACCAGTGTATTCGTGCGAAGCTTTCGCACTGCAATCTTTGAGATTATCGAGCAGTTTAAAATATGTATTATAGTAATATAACCCGCTTTGTTTATTCCTTTCTGGGGCGGGTCCATTATGCACTAACGGGCAACTTTTTCATTATTTTTAATTAACTGCAGTTTTTAATGAAACAACGTGGTTTAACGAAATGTGAGTGTACTGTATCAGAAGCCTGTTCTAAAACTTTGTTTGATACATCAATCATCATTGTGCGTTTTGTAAGTGCATAAAAAAGGAGCGTTGACATGAGAAATAATATATAAAGGATAGAAAAATTAACAGGTTTATTAAATGCAATTTTAAATATTATTGTAAATTCAATTTTAATTTAGATTTTAGATTACAATAATATTTTTAATATGTATTACTTTTTAAATTATCCAATTTGTAATTAAATAAATTTTGATAAAATTATAATAAAATTTTATATTGTATATAATAAACCTGTTAATTTTTCTATATTGTTTATTTGTCAATTTTTGGTCGAGATGGTTAATTGTTAAGTTAGTCAATTTCCTTATTGTTGTTAAGTACTTTTCAAATTTTTAGCTGTACATTTTCGAATGATGAATGGTTCACGTCCACTGAAAAAATCTATGCTATAGATCTTACTGGTATGGAATATATTAAGTAAATTCTTAATTTATAAAATTTACCAAAAATTACAAACAGGTATAAGTATCAGTCATGTTTACTAATACAGAAAGGTATCCGTAACATGCCTCTGCCTCAAAAAAATAGAATATTCCACAAAACGATACTGTTATCTGCATGTTTTAGTCTATAAATATAGTTTGATTTCATAGTGGAGAAAAATAACTACTGTAGAATAAAATTTTTTACTTTTTCTCGTTCAAATTTTGTCTTGGCTGAAATTCAGTTGATAATGATATTATTAAAAAAATGTAAAAAGAAAAGAACTCCCTAAACAAAAAAAATAGAATATTCGAAACATTAAGACAAAAAATTAGAAATTCAAACTTTCAAGCCAAAAGCAATTGAATACGTCTCCACTAATAATGAACATCCCCAATAAAGTGCAATTCATGTAAATTGCGAAATCAAGACATTGCTCATTATGAGTCGAAAAGCGGATTTGACTAGGCCTACTTCTGTGTAAAAGTTAATAGTTTCCTTGCATGGAGAAAGTAAAACACAAAACCAGATTGCAGATAGAACATTGAAGCCGGCTCGGTGGCCGAGAGGGTTAAGGCACAGGTCTTTCCGATCTCGACACCAGCGAGTCGCGGGTTCGAATCCCGCCTAGGGCATGGATGTTTATGCTTGTCTCGTTCATAATCGTTCTTTCATCGTCATTAGGGGATAGTACAATAGACCTGAGGTCGCAGTGCTTGGTTCTTTGACAACCACCCCTTTCAAAGTCATTACTCATTAGAACATTGAAATGCTCCCAATCAACGGTTTCAAAGTCTTAAAAGAAGGAATAGATGGCTCCCCACAGCGGAAGAATATCGATTTGCATCAGTGTTAACAATGTCTTCTCGTACAACCCTAAGAAGACTACATGAGATGCGTTTCTAAAGCCGTGTGCCAAAACGTAAACCACTACTAACCAGGAAACAAAAGCAACGACGTCTGGAATGGTGCATTCAACATGAGAATTGGTCATTCACTGACTGGCGAAACGGTTGTTTACTAATGAATAGAAATTTTGTGTTGCCTTTGGTGATCAAGGACCAAGTGTGTGGCGTCGACAAGATGAGGATTACAAAGAAGATGTTCTGTGAAGTTTGACGCAAGTGTAAGATCTGGGGATGTGTGTGCGCTTGTGGAGTGGAGCAATTTGCTTTCGTCAAAGGCATTGTTAATGCAGAATGCTATTGCGAACTGTTTGATTGTTTCATGGTATCATCATCAGAATCTCTGTTCGATGATGAGATAATTTTTCAACACAATTTGGCACCAGCACATTTCTCAAAGAAAACAAAAATTGGTTCAAGGACCGTAATACACAGGTTTTCTCCTGGGCTGCTAATTCGCCGGATCTAACCTAATCGAGTCGTTGTGGAACATATTAAAGAAGAGTGTTCGTCAATCCGAGCCAGCCAATTTGAGCGAGTTAATATTCCCCAGTCTGGAAGAACATACGGGAAAATATAACAATTGATGAATGCCACGTCGTATTGCTTCAGTAATCAAGGCCAAAGCGGGCCAACAAAATATTAAATGATGTTTTAGTACAAAATAATGATTTTAGTTCGTATAAAGAGTCTATGTTTTAGATAATGTTGAATTCTTGTGTTCATTTGATGGTTATTCTGTTTTGGTTTTTTTTGTCTTGAGTTGTGACGTATTCTAATTTTTTTTTGTCCAATAAAGGTACTAATGTTTCCGGAACTTCTAATGACATTTATTTATAAACATTTAAAATTAATATAGTTACATAACGACGCAAAATGGGGTTTTCACACATTATTCTTTTCATTGTGTTGAAGGTATTTATACGTTTTAGGAATGTATTTTGGGTTACTATTTTACAGTGATTGTAGCGTATCAGAAACTAATCTATTTCTTGGCGCAGAGTTGTACATCTTTTACAGTGAGCACATTTATTGCAAAGATCATTTGAAAATCATGATGATTAGTTTCAATTTTAAAACGCTTTAATTAATTGAATTTTTAAAGCTTTACGTTCTTAAGCGGCCCAACGAATAAGTAATTGATTCCGTTGAAAGTTTTTACAGTCGGTGCCAGCAAACCTGATGAATTAGAATCCTGCTTTGGACACCAGTACGTAATGCGTTCTTCTACGAATCGCCTTTCCTATGTTCCATCGCAAATGGAATGTTAATCAATGTGCAACCAGCCGTGTCATTCTCGGACTTCTCTCTAGGATTAATGGTAGAAATTAATTTATATCCTGAAAAAGCTATACTGAATAGCAACATTTTATTATAATGTTAGCGAACATTGAATTTCATTTTTAATTTGAATTTGATTGTAATAATATGCATCAGTTTTAAACTTCAAACAGAATGAATTCCGTCGTCTTCTTCTTCTTCTTCTTCTTCTTCTTCTTCTTCTTCTTCTTCTTCTTCTTCTTCTTCTTCTTCTTATTATTATTATTATTATCATCAACTTGTGAGTATTTTTTATTTCTTATTTTGTATAGCTCTGTTATTCTCATCAAATACATTTTGAGCATTCGCTTTTCGGTTGATTTAAACCATTCATTTAATATAAATTTAAAATAAAATAACTAAATATAATTGATTTAAGTAGTAACATGCTGCCTCGCTTTGTTACAGATTTCAAATATCTCCTGTACATTCTAATTAAATTTTTTCATAGAGCAGACCATTTTTCAATTTTCTTTCCAATCAGTTCACGGCATAGATAAATAGTCTAGTTGCTTCAAAATGAACTTTTTATCAGCTCATCATCCTTTTTTGTTAAAAGATTATTCAATTAAACCTTCTTGTTTTTATACTCTTCTCCTTTTATTGTCTGTCGGTGGGTGGAGAAGTATGAGTGTACTTTGTGTCACCGTTTAAGTTGTTGAAACGGTTGTACGTAACATAATTACAACTGGTGGCAGTGACATATAGCGATGAAAATGAACGAAAATTAAAATCACCTCTAACCCGAGGTATACGTTGGTCCCTGTCTGAAGTGAAAGGGGAGGCGGAGGAGAAAGCCCTTGCCAACCTCAATCTTCCCAGAGTGAATCCCTCCCCCTTAAGGGTTTAGAAGACGGATGATCTTTGGTGTCATTCCAAGACCAACTGCTGAGAAGGTGAAAAAAAAAACTATAATAATAATAATAATAATAATAATAATAATAATAATAATAATAATAATAATATTAATAAATACATAAATAAATAAAAGAGAGATACATAAAAAGAGCGCTAATAAAATTATTTATTAGTTAAAGGAATGCAATAATGTCATCCGTTGAAATATTTATTCTAATCATGCAAAATGGAAGAAAACAGCGGTCGGGGAGCAAAACCCAATCCCTCGAAGGGCCATAAAAACCATGTCCCCCTTCCCAATTAGATGTTTCCCCCAAGCGACGAATCCTCTCGGCTGATGAGCAGACAACTATTAATCCTCAACTGATATAATGAAAATCTAGCATAATTTTCCCGCTTTATTAAATACAACTTTAATTTGCTGACGAAATACTTCATGCCGTATATAGACGATCTGCCAGCGTGAAATGATGGCGGCTGACTCTTCCTTGCATCGTTATTGCCTCGGCACCACCAGCAAAAGATTAATTAAGCCGCCTTCATATTTTTTGAACGCTTTATTAAAAATCAGCCCATTTCCTTGTATAAAATTTATATTAACAATTTATGTTTTCATGTGGTGTCGACCGTTGCTTCTTTTAAAGTAAAAATCATTACGTATTTAGGGTAGTAAAATTTTGCATCAATCGATTACTGTATATTACCAAAAACCATTAATATAATTTTATTTTGTAATTAAGTCATTTTTTCTTTGTTCATGTTTTTTGAGAAGAGTCATATCCTGCTTGTAGCATTTCTCTTTCATCTATCTATCTGTCTATATATCTATCTCGTTCACGAACACGCTTACTTTTTTTTGTAGTCCTAGGTGTGTTATGTTTTTCAGGATCGACTACGAATATTTTTTCTTGCGTTCGGGTACCTCTGGAAGATTTCCTATCTTATGTCAAAGTGAGTTCTCAAAGATTCGTCCTTTCGTATGGTTTATTGGTGGGACTATTTACAACTGGGAACGGATTACAGGCATTTTAGAAAAAAAATTGAAAAAAAAGATTAGAATGCATAAGCATGTGTGGGTTTGGGAATTAGGACCAACCGCTTGGGATTCAGGACCGCCAGCTTGCTTTGTATATAGTGTGTTATTCCTTTGGATTCTCAGTTTCCATCTTTTATCGAATTCCTGATGGCACATAAGTTTTGTGTCTACTATTTACAAATGAAAACGGCTTGCAAGCATTTTAGGGGGACAAATATAAAAAAAAAAAATTAAAATGCATAATAGTTGTGCGGTCCATATCGTTCTGTGGCTGAAGGCTTTTGCAAGCAAAGGTTTATTTCGGCATTTTCTTCATCCTTAGTGGCTGTATTTGATTTTTAAAATTGTCGTGTTTTCTTGTCGCCCTTTTGAATGACAATGTTTTTTTTAAACTTTGATAATTTAAAAAAAAAAAAGTTTTTTTAGTTTTTAAAAATTCGATATGAAATTTCATTATATCTGGAGGATAAACGGATTTTTTTCCCTTTATTGCTGAGAAATCATTAAATACAAGTCTTGAACCCTTAGCCGAACAACAATGGTTTCAACCAGCAAAAGCAACGAAAGCACAAATCCACAATACATAATTTTTAATGCCACCAAATAAATGAGGAGGCATTAAAAATTATGTATTGTGGATTTGTGGTTTCGTTGTTTCTGCTGGTTGATAGTTAGTTGTGTCCACAGTTTCTTGGCTCATTTTCACCTGTACCAACAATAATTACTTCTTTTGTTAAGAAACTTTTGTATTTCCTTCAAAACTTCAATGTTGGATTTACAAATTATGAATTGGTTGAAGAATTTTCTTCAGTGTCTTTACTTCTCTTTGAGTTTGAATTTTTCTTCAGTTTATTTGATGGTTTAGCGTTAAAAAGGATTCCCAACCTGAGAATCGGGGGGACTACTTTGCTAGTTTGCTTTGAAGGTCCATATGGACACTTTGTAACAGCATTGCGGTTCGCTGTCCGTGATAGCTCAACTGGTTAGAGCAGCGACAGCAAAAGTCGTGCTCCCTTGCTCGAGTCCAGGTTGCGGAATTTTTCCTCCACCTTTTTCTAATTGTAATTACGGATTGGTTGAAGAATATTTTTTAAAGTCTATTTTCTTTGAGTTGGACTTGGACTTGTTTCTTTCATGAAGATTGATGGATCAAAAAATCAATATCGTAAATTATAAGTCTCTATAGCAACACTATAAACAATGTAATTTTTATCTTGCGGTTAATGGAACTCCTTAACGTACCGTATGTAATCTGCTCTTAATCCTTGCTATGTAATCTCACCCGCCCCCGGAAACTTGTGAAAAATTTAAAAAGAATATGTATATATTAATTTTTTTTAATAATAGTCATTATCTGAGTGTATAATTCATACTGTTTCCCTAAACTTTTGTCTGAGGAAAGACTTTTTTTTAATATAAAATTTTCAAAATGTATTTGAATTTTTTTTTTTTAATTTTGTAATTTGAAGCTTTTTAAAAGTTTCGTCATTTATGAATAAAATCAAGTCTTTAAATTCAAAATAAAAATTTCGAAAGAGTAACAACGTATCTCTTCTTTGTTCATCTCTTCTTCAGGTTTTATGTCTATAATTTAAAATTTTCTTCTGGAAGGTTCAACATCAGCTGTATATTATTACATGTTAAATTACTGGTGAGGTAATTTCGTTCGATATTTCAGTTTGAATAGTTAACTCCGTGCCTCTGCATACTTGGAACTTTGAATACGAACGATAAAACTTTTTTAAATTTCCCAGTTTCTCTCTTTAATTTAGAAATCCTATACATAATTTAGAAATGTAGACTTTCATTTGCATCTCGCCTCAACTTACGGACGCTTGGAATGCAGAATCTCTAACTTGAGGATCTTCTTCAGAACGATCCCCTATCATACAGTTCCTGGTTATCTGAAAAGGACTACAGTGGCAACAAAAAATGAATATATTTTTATGTAAATTAGTATGGAAGGGGGGGGGGGTTATATTTAGCCAACGGCAGCCACCCCTTTCTCTCTCTCTCTCCCTCTCTCTGCTTTGGTGGCTATACAAGAGAAGTAGTCTGATGTCGCATGTTTGTTTGATAATCGGAATAAAAGGCAGTCAGTCGGTCCCTTCAGTGGCATTCATGTTGCGGCGGGGACCATCAAGGATGTCAGTCCCAACCAACGTTAATTGTGCTCCCCCTCATTCAATGTCTTCGCTGGCAGAAGCGCCTTAAAACCCTCTGACAATGGCGCCTCCCTCGTTTGATTGCATTTCAACTTTACCCTCATTCCGTCTAGGTTATTGAGCACACAAGAGGGCTACTTGTTTTTGTTATCAGTCGGATCGTTGCAACCCGATCAATTTTTCTTTTTTGAAAAAATCTTTGAATTCGGCACGAGAACAAAAAAAAAACTCAAATATTATATTAATAATAGATGGGCGCGTTGTCAGTTTAATTACAGAGGTAGAGGTTGTCAGGACGAACAGTGCCACCCTCTCTTGAGGGAACGCCGAACCTCTCTTTTTTGAAATTCATGAATATTCATTAGGGTTCCGGTTCATACGGTATAACAAAATTGCCATTAACCTTGATAAGTAATAATTAGAAAAGGGAGTAGTTGCAACCCTTTTTTTTCAATTTGACGCTATTCATTTTAGCTTTTTTTTTTTTTTTTTTTTTTTTTAAGGTTTTCCTATGACACGGTGACGGTGATTGTTCTCATAACTGTAGAAATTTTTAATGATTTACTTTAATAATAATTTCTGAAGAAAATATCTAAATATTTCGCTATATGGAAACTTAGTAATATTGACAATATTTTATGTTGTGGGTGTTCGTTTAAGTATTTAAAAAATATAATTTTATTAGGAACGAACTTTTTAAATAAGGTGGGAATCATTTATTTCTATCCGTTCCACTTTTTTTTTTAAGGTGTGCGACATATGATAACTGAAGTAAATGTGCTTTTATCGCGGATATCTCGAAATATCGGCCAAAAACCCAATTTCCGAAATACGCTAGCCTATATCTCGAAAATAGCGTGAATCATAACAAAATGGAGCAGATTAATAGTATACATAAAATGAATAATTTTTTT
>JAHWFO010098624.1:2898709-2916772 GCA_023313115.1 Rhysida immarginata | reverse complement strand
TTATAATGATGTCCTTTTAATTTTTCCTTTCACTTATTAATTTATAATAATTTATATTTATATATTTTGTAAATAAATCCTTATAATATTTTATATTTATATATTTTGAAAATATAACATTTTAAATATTTCAATTTACAGATGTAAACAATCAGATGATGTAACAATGCTTCTCAACAATGTAACTATTTATATTTATATTCTTTATCCTTTACTGATAGAAAAAATCAGTTAACACTTTCAAAAAGTATGAAAATTACATTTTTATAAAATGATTACCTGACATTGATGTACTACTTTACAGGTTTGGCAAAAAAAGATATATCTGAAACCATCTCGGAGCAATGAATACATTCGTATAAGTTATTCTTTCTTTTGAAAACGTATTAGTCATTGCTTCGAAATGCATGTCGTCAGTGAAACAAAACATTTTAAAATACATTTTTTCTATATATAAAATAGACATTTCGAAATTTTCGAAATATATTGGTAACCCGGACAATCGAACACCCAACTCGCACATCAGAATGTTTTGTCAAAATACCGGACCGTCCAGTAAAAAATGTTAGGCCTTCTAGGATATTACGGGCCCAAAACAATCGTCTTTTTTTTGTCTATATTATAATTCATCAATAAATGATTCCGAACAAATGTTTCAGTTGAAAATGATCGATTCACTTTAAATCTCCAGGTAGAGAAAACATTAAAACGCTGGAATGGAATTACAAACAAGCCTAATTTGTAATGGAAGAGTTTCAGTAAACATTTCAATTCTTGAACAAAGGCACTGGTGTCAATCGATCTTTGACGTAATCGCACATAGGCCTAACGCAATTGGTCTTAGCAAACTATATGGAGAGAATGAGAAATCCATAATTTATGCCAATTTATGAAGGTGATAGGCTGTTTAAATTCTTTCGACATAAGGCAAACTGTATTTTCTTAAGAAGTTTGTTGACATTATTTGAACACTTGAGGATAAGAATTTGTGAATATTTTTTTTTCATCTCTCGTTAATGGAAGTTGTAAATTCTCTTAAGAATTTAAGTGGTGCTCCTTTATTTAAAATTTATGTCATCTTACTCATCCATACAATTTAAAGATCAGTTGTTAAATTATTCATTCCATTACCTACCATGTATTCAGAAATAAGGCAAATTAATTCATTGAATTGCATTTTTAATATTGGATTATTATTGAGTGGAATGTTTCTCTAGGTTAAATATACGCAGGTTGACATTAACTGACAGTAATGTAAAGCAGGTTTACGATTGTCATATTAATTAATTACTATTGCACGAACAAAAGATCGACTCGGCTCCTGACTACATTTATGAATACGATCGAAAGAACGTTGGGCGTGGTCATTTCAGTTTCCGAGTTTTATCCCTGCATTAACATAAAATAGACAGTAATTTACTACTATTCTAATCGGATTTGCCAACTGGCTTTTTGCTTTCTTCAAATCTAAAGTGATTTGACTTGTGATGGAAAGAGATAAAAATGCCCTGGGTTTTGAGAAGCTGATGGAAAAAAATGCCATTCAAAATCAATCGAATTCAAAATAAATCATGAAAATCAATAATCTCTTTGAGCATTAACTCCGACAGTTCACCACAAGACAGCGTATAAAGGTTTACTGAACTTATTTGTAAATTCATAATGACATAGATCAATAATATGTGCTATTGGCATCTTTTCTAATTTTTTGATGATATAATCAAAAATGTGAACACTTCAGCCGGGAACCTATTAAAGGCACAAAGACAAACTTGCGTGATTAATTTACAGGGCACATGAAATATTTATATTGATCTAATTTAATATGTACAGAATATTCCCTGTTGATGGGTTGTAATTAATTAAGAGGCGCTAGTTGCTTTTCATCCGAACCGGTCTCTCATTGACCCCATCAATAGCAATCGGTGGCCATCTGCCAAAATGTATTGCTCTGCCAGTCGAAGGCTTTAATCATCGTAATTACATTGCAATGATAGCTTAGTCATTTGGCCATTACTCCTGTTTAAAATTACTTCATCAGCTAGCAACAGTCTTGACAATTCAAAATCTTAACATAAACTTCGGAAGATTGATTTTTTTTAATTGCACAAAGTGAACCTATAAATTATTAATAAATGCTTTTAATCAATTGATTTTTTACATTCTCAATACTTAGAATCAATAATTTACATTATTTATGGGTTAATATATACAGAATGATTACAACTAAAAGTGCTTTTTTGTTCTATTAAAATTTATTTTTTTATTGATAGATTTTTTTTCTAAGACTTAATAAAATACGAATCCATGACTTGCTTTTTAATTTATTTTATCGACTTCATTCTGAAATACTCTATACGTCATACTTTTTAATTTAAAAGAAATTCTGAACCTAAGCATTTCTTGATGGCCTTTAAGATTCCAAATACATTTTCAAAAGATAAACAAGCTTTGAAGATTAAGGTAAAGGAAAACCTAATTTATTTTTCATGTCTATTTTGAATTATTCTAAATTACTCATTGAATTCAAAATGTGACCGAAAATGACGAATCTTCAATGAAAAGATGCTATTTGCCACTATTAAAACTATTTATGTCCTCACTCGATTGGTGGCTCGAAAATAAAATTATAATCAAATGTCAGAGCAAATAGAAAACTAGAAACTATAAAATATATAATTCTTTCTCTGCGATAATAAAAATTCTATCTGCCCGTGTATAAATTCCTGTCTCGACCGAAAAAATATTCACCATTGATCGATGGGAGAAAAATTTTCGACAATAACTTTAATGATTTCATTTTAATTTGATAATTTCACCTATGAAAAATTATTTTGAGAAATCGATGAAACCACTTCGATTCTTTTTTCTCTAAAGACGTGAGGTGTGTCCATCTCTCGCATTCATCTATTCTATCTGTTATTCACAGATGACCATCGTGAGATACCAGAGCCATGAAGATGATGCTACTTGTTCAAAGAATGGCTGCCGCTGTCTTCAAAAGAATTCGAAAATGATGCTTTCCAAGATGGAGCTAGATCGAAACAAGGAAATACTTTGAAACAATAATCTTGAATTGCGCAAAATTTAAATGAAGACTTTGGTGGTAATATTGCAAAAGTTCCACCGAAGAGAGGAATAAAATTTTTTGTAATTATATATATTTGCATATAAATATTTTCTGCAAAATCAATCATTAAGAGCTCACATGATGAAACTGAAAAAGGTTTCTGTAGCTGGAACAGTTGTAAGTTGACATTCACTATTGAAACGGAGGAGATTACATAGCGAAATCTATATACAGGATATACAGCGCATTTACAGGATAAATAATAATTATAATTGTAACAAAAACGGCGGGGAGAGAACCAGACAGCCAGAATCGGCTGAGAGATTAAACCCCTTGTTGTCCCCCAACAGGCGTAAGCCCAAAACGGGGTTAATGAAACACAAAAACGGCAGATTACAACACTAAAAAAAAAAAAAAAAAAATTTAAAGAGAGAACTTATAAAAAGTTCAAGGTCATAGACAGAAACGAACACCAATTAATTAAAAAATTAAGGTACATTTAATAAGATAATTACATTAGAAAAATTAATTAATTAATCAACACGCATACGCGGCTTACCCTCAAAGGATAATAATCCAATGACGGAGTTAGCATAGACAATATCACAAGACTAATTAAAAATTTGAAAACTAGAATCGTTAAAAATATCATGTCCATTCTTACTAAAAATGCCACCATTAAAAGCTAAAACCAACTTATAAGCTGGATCAATTACAGAAATATTAGAGCGCCAACGAATTGTTTGAAGATAAATATTAACATCTCTATGATGTCTGGGGGCACGAACCTCTAGAAGTTGAAGGATGCTCGGGGCCCAGAGATGTCCGTTAAAAATACATTTAATAATATTAATAAAAATTTTGTTAATAATATTATGAATATTAAAAGTGTTAAGTAAATCATTCATACAATTGACTTCGTTAAGTTTATTACAAATAAATTTTAAAAAAAGAGGTGATCTCTTTGGCTAAAGATTTACATTTTGTGTAATACCTGGATACCATATCCAAACTGCGTATAATATTTTAGGAAAGATTATAGTTTTAAGAAGTAGAGTAAAGGTTGAACTCTTCGTAAAAAAAGTAGACAATCTTTTAAGAATGCCAATTCGCCAGCACGTTTCGGAAATAAGATGCTCAATATGAGAGTTAAAAGAAATGGTCTCGTGAAAATATATACCCAAATCAAGGCTGTCGACCGACGATCCAGTTTTAAGCCACCTAATGAGTATTGAAATATAAAATTTGACGTCTTACGAGAGAATATTACAAAAAATGATTTTGTCGTATTAATATGCAAACCATTACACTTTGACCAAGAATCGATAAGATTAAGCTCGTTTTGTAAGTTAATGCAGTCGCTCGGGTCGGTAATCTCAGAATATATTTTAAGATCATCAGCATACAGCAATAATCGACATCGATTAAGAATTAGCCTATGATGTAGATCGGCAATGAAGATGTTAAAAAGGACAGGTCCCAGTGGTGAACCCTGCGGAACGCCACTCTTGATACGTCCTATCCTCGAACGAGTGGCCGAAACATTAATATAAAATGACCTATCTGTCAAAAGCGAGGTCATCCAACGAAGAATTCAGTTCTGCATTCCCATAATTTCCAGCTTATCTATGATAAGCGCGATATTAATGCTATCAAATGCCTTACTGTAATCGACGTATATCACATCAACCTGTATTCTACGATCCATTCTAGAATCCAAATCATCAATACAGGTCTTATATGAATTTTGCAGAATGAATGTTTTAACTTGAGTACCGTGCCAATAATTTTTTGCTCGCTGTATATTCAGTAAGCTGAGAAGTAGATTTTTTTAACCAGTTATTAAAAGTAATTGATAAATAATTTTTAAAGATAAGTGCAACTAAAAGTATTTTGAGTAAATAACCTCTCGCTTATCATCGTAATAAAATGAGCATTATTCTTGGGCGTAGGCATTTTTTTTTCTTTTAACCCGTCTAACATTTCGAGAAATCGCCAAAATTATGTAAATCATCTGAGAAACTGTCCTATGATCAAATGACTAATTCTCCGTTTTAGAAACAAATCCAGTCGCTTCATTTATTACCTAAACTCGTAATAACCGTATTCATATATTGTAGTATTTATTTTAACTGACTTTCATGAGATGATTTAATTGACATATGAAATTAAAAACAAATAATTTAAAAACATATTCTTTTTTTCATTAAGGTAAATTTACCGAGTTTAATTTACCGAATTTAAGAGATGTCTGTTTCGCTTTCAATTAAAAATGTAAACTAAAGCGTTCTTTTTTGACATTTTTAGTGATTGTGAATTTCACACGTAAAAATTAATAAAGCTATTTTTCAAATGATTTGCCTTGTATTAAACAGCTATTTTCTTAATATAGATAGTTATTTATTTTCCTGGACTTTTTTCAGAAAACATAAGAAGATTGACTATACATTTGTCGAATTAGGCCATACACATATCTCGTAAATCTTAAATGTCTTCTTTTTTAATGTTTAGATATACTCTACACAATTCTTGTTGCATATTTTCTAATGCATATTTGGAGAATGGTTTTCGCTTAAAAGTTGTCGTTGCGCCTATTAATCACCTCGACTGATATGATAAATAGTAAATGCAGCAGAGAAGTAAAATTCTATAGTAAAATTTTTGTATTTAGATTCATTGTTGTTGTTCCTCCAACGTGGGATTTACTCTAATTGGAAAGTGTTAAAGACCCCCCAAAAAAAGAAAAAACCTAGAATAGAATCGAAAGGAACAATAGAATAATAGGAATAAAACCGTGAGTTTTATTAAAATACCAAGAGTAGCAAAAAGATAAGTCAAAGGAACTGTGATAATAAAACCAATAAAAACGAAATACACCATGAGGAAATGTATTTTTTTTACAGGGTAGTTATAATTAAATTTTCCCTACTTAACCCACCCTAGATAGGAAACTGTTGTACGGGTAGCAAACTCGATAGGAACCAGTAGGCTTACTGCTTCCATTAGCACCGTACTAGATTCCCAAGCACCGTTATCAGGAGAACGTTCGCATCATGGTTTGCATACCCATTGAGGTGCAGCCGTGCAGCAAGCTATCCTACACGTTCAGATTGTCTTGGACACTGACGGGTGCCATTTCGAGCACACTTTGTAGTCTGACAGGTGCAATGTCAACAAAATCCAGGCATATTGTTTGCCACCACAACGCATTAAAAGTGTTTCATGGAACTGCTTATTCATTAGGTCTGTTCCCTATGTCTTTGAAATTATTCATATTACGGTTCCTGTTCTGCAATTGCTCATTTACAACATACAGACGGCTAAGTAGTGAAATTTTAATTATAATCACCTTGTATAATCACTGAGAAATATAGGAATACTCTTACTACAGTCCATCCAGATTTAGTTTGCGCGAAATGTGCTGGCCGTTTCAATTGTTGGACATTGTTACAACAAAGATTAAACAATACATAGCAAGTCCAAATGTGGTCTGAACAACAATCCAAACTTTATTGTTTCCAACAAACGAAAATACACTGATTGTTAAAATCCAACATAGAAACAATGCAGGCTGGATTGTTGCTCGATCTTCTATGGTCAGGTGACTTTTCAGTGCCAGGAAAACACTAGAGGTGGTGTTGGCCAGGGACTGTCTTTCTCCTAGGCTACGTATCGTATCCGCAGCCGTCTTTATCGTCGGATACGAGTTATATATTGTTGATGTGCGGAAGCCAAGAGAAGATTTCGAAAACATATCACTTGAGAATGCGCGAGGTTTCATTATCAAAACAACGAATTTAGGAAGTTCATTACTGAAACCTCTGTGTTTGTCTGTGCATGTGTTCGCAAAAAGATTCTGGATCTTTGAAATTCTGACTTCGGATTCTTAAAGATCATCAAAAAATAAAATAGGAATGTCTGAAAAAAAATCGACCCTTTGTATTTCTTTTTTCTTCATCGATAAAATTGAGTTGAAAATCTAAAGATCATGGACTTTTTCAGTTATATGATAAAAGTGAACACAGTTCATAGATATTAATTGCATAAATCTTGAATAGAAGCTCAGAAATATACAGATTCATTATAGTTTTGCTTTAGTTAACAGGACTGTAAGTGCACCTGTTCTATACACTAGAGTACATAATTGTTCTAAGTGAATAAATTCTGATGGTAAAAAAATGAGGGGGCGGGAGCGGAATATAGAATAATATTACAGAATAGTATTATAGGAGCGATGACACATATTCCGTTCGTGATTCACCTGTTCATTGCACAAATTTTCACCGTCCTTGAAATTCAGCAAATTAAAAGATGCTCAATGAGTGGAGATAAAACGACGGCATCTTTAATGTAAGATCTAATGTGGCAGTTATCAAATTACTATCTAGAAAGTCCTTCCTGCTAATGAGAATTTCAGTTCATCTTTCAATCGAGGGGAACAAAATTTTCATCTTGCTCATTTTCTATGAAGATTTTGGGTAAGAAATAAAAAATCTTATATTTCTGCAGTAAACTGAAAGCTCTTTAAGAATCTTTGATGCCTTCTGTCGAATATTGCATTCCCGTTTTATTTCTTCTGTGTACCGTAGAATGATTAATGGTAAATGGAGGAAACCAATCTGTATTCTTGGTTATTGGCACTGATGTCTTCGTTGGCAAATTTCGCTGCCTAGATAACACTTCACAAAGTCGGTGTGACTTTGTTCTATACAGGAAGCACAAACAAAAGTTAAGACTTCATTCGTGCCTTTTTTTCTTTTTGCAAGTATTTTGAACGAGGAAAGGAAGGAGGAACAGAAAATGAGAGATAAAGTAGAGTGGTATGTACCATCTTATTGCTATGGTCCATCCTGCTAATAAGATGGTATTTCAGCTTGTGATTGAACTACGTGATGAGATGGTAAGCATCTGTTACAGAACCTATTCATTTTATAGAGGAAATCTAGTTGACGTTCAGCATTCAATATATAAATAGCATACCCTAAATGCATTTTTATACTTTTACGCGAGCCTCCAGAGCATATACAGGATGATTCAAATCGTGTGCAAAACAATTTAAGGGGGTATTATAGAGGTCAAGGTAAACACAAAACGTCCTATGAACATGGGCCCGAATTTGAACGATAACTGAGATATGAACAGAAATAAAAATGCCGCCACCAAGTCAACAAGTTAATAACTCAGATTCTGTAAAGCCTAGATTAATGAAATTTGGAGGAATAACAAGGTACATAAGACTGTGTACAGCGTTAAAATTTGATCGAATTCCAACAAGAAGTTTCCGAGTTACTCATTCAACATCATAATACGTGTTCACTTGTGAGTACTAACCGGCACTTGTTACAATTTTGACTGCGTAATTCGGAAACTTCTTGTTGGAATTCGATAAAATTTTAACGATATGCACAGTCTTATGTATCATGTTATTCCTCTAAATTTCATTAACAACTCGTATATGAAATGTAGTAGTCTCGTTTTGTTTTTTTTAAACAATATATTAAAATGTATAAAAATATTTCCTATTTGGAATACTTGGTTTGAATTCTTTTTTAAAAATTATAAATATAATAAAATCGAATTTGAAAATAACCACCCATCTAGGCTTTACAAAACCTGAGTTATTAGCTTGTTGATCTTGATGGCGGCATTTTAATTTCTGTTTAGATCTCAGTTATCGTTCAAATTCGGATCCATGTTCATATGACTTTTTGTGTTTACCTTGACCTCTATAATACCCCCTTAAATTGTTTTACACACGATTTGAATCACCCTGTATAAGATATAATCTCGTTCAGTGTAATCTATTTTTTCTGTGAGCACAACAAAATTTGTTAATTTTGAAAAAAAAGAAATCAATGAATTGGCAGGAAAGAAGAATTGAATTCAGAATTCCAAGAGGAGCACATCTCCACAAGACTACTTTTTTGGTAACCGAAAAAACTTTCTTGAAATCCATACTTTCATATAAGAAATTTCACATAAAAAATTGTGAATTGACCTGTTGTTTTTGTTCCACAAAATCATGAGAAGAAAATAAGTTGTTCGTATTTGAAAATCAAAATGCTAAAATATGAGAGTTGGGTCCACCCCTCTTGGTGTACCGGATTTAATTCATTTCCAGATATAAAATTGTACATTGGTTTGTTTGTCTGTTTGTGGAACATACTTCTTCGAACATACTTAAGGCGAATGGATGTGTTATTTTGCACATGTTTTCAAGGTGTCCTGAAGATATGTCTCTTACATTTTGTGCCTAATCAATTGCATTTGAGGTCAATGGAGTCAAATATATTTTAATAAATCGATTAACTTGGAGTTTTTTTCCACATACAATCAGAATGCCTGGAAATGTTTGCATACCTCATTAGAATTTTTCGCAAGGCAAATGAAAATTTCTGCAGAATTTCATCTCATCTAACAAGCACATTTCATTTCAGCGAATCCTATAATTGACTGTATATCAATTGTAAAGCAAACTGAAGAAAACACTTTCTAATGTAAATAGAAGATAACGATATAAAATTGATTTACAAATAATGCAAAGATCTTCACAGACTATCGATTAAGACACAGATTCCTCTAATATGTCTAAAATACTTCTTTTTATATAAATAACTTTACTATCACCAAAGAAATAATTTACAGAAAAAATAACAAGATATCTAATCCTGGTCTCAAATCCCCTTTCATAGCTTCTAATTAAAAAAAATAATAATTAGATATTTCACCAAAAACCATTACAACTATTTTCTTTAAAAAAAACTATCCTCTAAAAATTCAATATGAGCATTAAGTATAACCGCGGCTGCTGTACAAAAGAGGCTAACCAAATTATATCATTAGGACACTTTAGAATCAAAACGAAATCCACAAAACTCACATATCCTTGCTTCATAACTGAATTTTAAATCAGAGGTATTTCAATTGGTTTTGTTAGAATTTTTGTTTAATTCAACTTTGTAAGCAAAAGCTCTTTTATGATTATTTTTGAAATAGTTTTTATATTTTTATTCGAATTTATCTTCAACGGGAAAGCAGTTGCCATACAACATTCTAGTTAGGACCGATAGGTACTTATGTTTTCACAATTGCGTCCGTCCGTCCTTCTGTCTGTCTGTCCGTTGGTGCTCTAGCTTTCGAACGCTTCCGAATTTTCGACTTCCGTTTTCGCAATTCGACAACTTAGGGAAATCGGAAGACTGAGTTCGTTGGTGGAAAAAATCGGTAATCGGAAAAAAAAATGAACATAACGTAAAATTAATGATAGTCGAAATTGGTTCAAAGGTACCTGCTTTTCATGGACCCATTATGGCTCATTGGAACTTTCAATGCTAAAATATGGCATGTAATATATCAAAAGACTTGGAAAGATGTGCCATGAATGAACATAACGTAAAATTAATGATAGTCGAAATTGGTTCAAAGGTACCTGCTTTTCATGGACCCATTATGGTTCATTGGAACTTTCAATGCTAAAATATGGCATGTAATATATCAAACGACTTGGAATGATGTGTCATGAATGAATATAACGTAAAATTAATGACAGTCGAAATTGATTCCAAGGAACCTGGTTTTTGTGGAACCATTATGGTTCATTAGAACTTTCAATGATAAAATATGGCATGTAATATATATCAAACAACTTGCAATGACGTGTCATGAATGAATATAACGTAAAATTAATGATAATTGAAATTGGTTCCATGATTCGTGTTTTAATGATACCATTATGAAACTATTGGAAACTTTCACTGCTAAGATATGGCATGTAACTACTGACACCTTATATTATCAATAGTTAGTTTGTGTTAGGCAAATTTTAACAATAGCTATTAGCTACTCATCCCTTCAATGATACATGCTTACGCAAAAATGCGTTGGCAATTGTTTTTGAAGAAAGATTATCTAATAGGAATGCTAATAAATTAAAGGATTCGTATATGTTCTAATCTATAGAGAAATGCTACTTTCTCCATTTAACTTTTCAGATTGTTTTATTCAGTTTGAACTATACGTTTCCCTTAGAAGTACGCCTTTCTTAGCAACCAGAGGCTTCCTTAGCAACCTCATCTAATTCATAACAATGAAAGGCTTCTTTAGAAATCAAATGCTTTCCTTTTCGTTCTCGATTTCTTTAAAATCCTATCGGTCCTGGGCATTTCGGTTGCCTGACTTGTTGTTTTTGTTTTCCTTTTTCAAACAATAGGTTGGTCGGGTACTTTGATCTTTATAAATGTGTGAATATTTGCAATTAATGTTTGCACTTCTTACTCAAATACGGCCTCACAATTTCATCATTTTCAAATGTCCTGTGCGTTTTTTCCCGCTTTAAAATGTTCATTCTATCGTTGGTTTATGTAGATGATTCACCTTATATGAATAACTGCCTGAAAATATAGATCAAATTGCCTAATATGAGACATTAACCTTACTGCCAAACAACACCATCTAATAAAGGAGGCTTTTGCAGAATGATAGGTAGTTACACTACGAGACTTATCGTTAGGCGTTGGCTAATGAAATAAACTAGTGAATTCTAAATCATAATTTTCCCGCACTCCGATACAAATTAGTTACGCTTGAACCTTGCAAATATGTAGATGATTCATTTGTGAGATCACAGTACGAGGATCGGTCGTAAAGTTCTTACAATCACTATGATGGAATAGAATTCAGACACGCGCAGTGAAAGAGCGATTGTAGAAGTTCTTTACGTATTGGCAATGAATCAACTGCTAGAGTCCCTTCCTGTAGAAGCCTTGTTTAGCCACGGAGGAGCTGTTCCGCTTCAAAAATGACGTCCTTGGCATCTTGGAATGTACCCAGTATTCATTCTCAGGCGATCGTACCAAAAGATTGGCAAATGCAGCGTTCTTTCTGGAATGGAGTGAGCAAATGTGTCAACCACCATGCGCCACGTGGAGTTCTGAGTGATAGATATTTCAAACAGTGCCGTGGCGATGTGGACCTTCTGCATAATCTGTTCTACTGTGATTCTTCGGTCTTCGAGGACTAAGGCCTCCAATTGCTGCACATTTTTCAAGCTAAGCCGGCCATGTAACTTACGCTCATAGGGCATGTTTGATAGCGACAGCTTCCATGTCCGTGGTAGCTTGGCGATTATAGCGTCAGGGCGTAAACTCGAAGGTCCCTGATTCGAGTCCAGACCGTGGAATTTTCTTTACTATTTATCTCTATTTATTAATGTGGCCACTTTGGAAAGTCGCGTCCTCATCACCACTGCCTCAAATGATAGTACATTAGCATGGATTTGTGTGGCGTTGTTTCCCTTCGAATGCAGAAAACTTATCATAGCCTGCGCTTCGATTCTCCCTTTTTGAATTTGGTGCTGTGGCGACGAATTCACGAAATATTGCACGAGTTAGATCGGTTTGGGCATCTCTGCAGATATGTGGCTACACGCTATCATTGTCGTTTCAAACTATTGCACCCGGAATTCCTTAGTGATTGTAAGGACTTGTAGCAATTGTCACATTTCCTGTTTTTTTGATATGTTTTGATCAAATATTATGGGATTAGACTAAAAGCGCATTTGTTTATTCCTACGATTTGCTCGTTGATGACTTCGATAGTGCGGCCTGTGCAATTACCGTTTAGTGCGTTCAGTGCGGTTTCTGTGTCTGTGCACGACCTTTCGCCGAACGGTCCGTGCGTCTTGAGCCAACCCAACAACAGGACAATGCCTCAACGACTCCTTTTTAATTTTTCCACTTTCCACTTTCGATTTTTTTTTAATCTGTATAAACTCTTTTCCTGCACTTGAATGCAAAATTTCGACCATCATCGACAGTGTACCTGCTGAAAGATGGAAGCCTTGCTTCCGAGATTTTGTCCTACTTTTTGTTTTTGTTTCTTGATTATATTTTTATTTTTTCTTCTGTTTTTCATCCATTTGATTCCTTCACTATGTTTTATGTTCTTTTAGCTTTTGTTACTGTTTACACTTTGTATATTTTGTAGTTACTTTTAGTTCTTGTATTTCATTTTTTTATTTTCCTTGTCTATATTATATATTATTTTTTTTGCTGTATTTTGTAATTTTATAAAAATATCGTTGTAGCTAAGAGCATTTTGGTTTTTTTGTAAAATAAAAAATATTGCAATAGATAAACAAAAGAAAACGAAATAAAAAAAAAGAAAATTTTGTGACCACTCTGAAATTGTTATGTGCATGAAAGTATTATCGAAAAATGAGCGGATTTTTAAATATCCAAACGATTAATTGGCGAAACACAATCTACATATAACGTTAAATGAAAAGCCAAGAAGATCCGTGTCATCTGATTAAGGTTTCCTTAGGAGTTATTAGTTGATGCATGTTAACGAATCGAATTTTTGTGGTTTGTGTCTTGGAAATTTAGGCAATATGAATTGTTCATTAAGTTCTTCTTTTGGGTGTTATTGATAACGGACAATGTTAGTTTTTTTGTTGCTATGATTGATGCCAATAACTATTATAATAATAACCGAGTCTTGCTTTTTTATGTATTCTGGATTTGATTCCCCCAATATCAGTTGCTATTTCTTATTTCTATTTCCTCTGGTATCATCTATTAGGAGACGTTTTTTTAACCTTCGTTTTTCTCTTTTTTGCTTACAAAACATAATATAAAAATTAAATCTCAATTCTAATACCCTTTTTTAACATTTAAACATGAAATCACGATAAATTCCTAACCAAAAGAAAGATAAATTATTTAGACTAGTATAATTTTGTAGGCTGTAAAGAAAGGAAAAACTTGTAATCACATAAAAAGTATATGAAAACTCCGGATACGAATTTCGAAGGCTATGCGTTCATTTTCAACGGCAAGATTGAGGCTGTTCATAATATACCTATATCTATCTATAGAAAAAGAGATCAAGGAGATGGATGAAGGATCAGATAATGGCTAGAATAATTCCCATTGGTTGAGCTCACAGAAAGAGCCAACCAGGAATGCTATTAAAAAACATGAGATAATTCTAGGAAATAGAAATGAAAAAATAAAACCTAAGTTCTAAAAGTAAAATAGAATTGGTTCTGGGATTGATGCTTTCAGAGCTGTTTAATTGTTTTCTTGAATTAACAGACCTAAGTAACTTAAGATTATCTAACCTATTACCGTGACTTGTTTCCAAAATGTTTGGCGACAGTCGATTCTACTACCATAATTTTTTAGGAGAGAAATGGTCTTTCGACCTGTTTATAATGTTACGAGAGTTTCGCCCAACATAGTGTTTCTCACAAGAATTACAATTAAGTAGATAAATTCCTAACTTTTCCAAAAGTGGGATGGTATCTTTAGGATTTCCTATAATTGCTTTTATAATATTCCCATATAGTATGTAATCTTTAAAATATTAGACGCTAAAAATCTTTTTGAAGCTTCTAGTAATTTCTGAGTGATGGGCGGCAGGAAAAAGAACTGGATGCTCGGATCGGTGCAGCAAGCTGTGTAAGATGTGTGGCGATCCGTGGTAACGAAACGCGAGCTGGGAAACAAAGCCAAGCTCTCCGTCTTCAAATCTATTTTTGTCCCCATTCTCACCTATGGTCATGAGTCTTAGGTAATGACCGAAAGAGTGCGATCGCGGGTACAAGCGGCCGAAATGAGATTTCTGAGAGGTGAGGCAGGTGTTACCCTACTAGATAGAGTGCACAGCAGCACAATAAGGGAGTCTTTAGGTGTTGAGCCGCTACTTTTCCGCATTGAGAGATCTCAGTTGCGCTGGTATGGCCATGTGATACGGATGCAGCAAAGTGGTCTTTCTAGGCAGTTGTTATTTTCCAAGTCGGTGGGTAAGAGACCAAGAGGTCGGCCTAGAACCAGAGGCTACACTACATGGAGAATCTGGGTTCGAGTCGCTTGGGTATTACCAGGGAGGACATGCGCCTGATGGCGGAAGATCGCGATCGCTGGAGATCCTCCATAGGGCTGCTGCCCCCGCGACCCTAACGGATAAGCGGGTTTGAAAAGTAAGTAAGTAAGTAGTAATTTCTGGACAAAAGTTAAGCTAATGTATATTATAGTGTAGTTGTTTCTGTAATTAGAGTCGTGGAATCTTTCCTCGTTTAAAGAAGTTTGTGCCTACGGTGAAGCTTGTCTACAATTGTGTCGAAAAAAGTCATTCCACCTTGCTTGTGAATTTAATGGTACTCAATTCAACTTTGTATCTTTGGTCAGATAAGGAAATAGTGGGAGACTGTGGATCATAGCATGAACAGTAACACGTTTATAGCTTGTACAGTGAACAGAATCCTCATTATATAGCGGTGGTTTTTAGTGGGTTTCCGACAAAAGTCGAACTCTAACCGGTTATTAACCCTATTAATATTTACATCTAGAAAAGGAAGACTGCTAATGTTTTCCATGTCATAGGTAAATTTGATGCTAGGAGATTTATTTAGTTCGCTAAGGAAACAGTTTGTTAGATTTGCGTCGAAACCATAAAAATTCTTTTCAAATTCCATAATTAACAAATTTTTCACTGAAGGGTAAATGATCTTTGATCTCTAGTGATCTTTTCATTATCATTTATTTTATCAACAGGGATAATAATCTTCTTGGAAAGGGTATTCATTGACCTTTCTTTCCCCTTTAAGTCAGTGTTTCTTGAAATTAACTCCATGAATAAAACACATAACTTGTTGATAGTACAAGTTGAAACGTGTAATTTGCAGTTCGGTATTTTCCTGTATAAAAATATTGAAAATAAAAGAACAAATTACGATGTCCTAAAAATTAAGAAATTTAAGAAAAGGTTATTAATATTGATTACCTAGCTAGTCGAGTCAAAAATATTTTATTTGTATGACTATAAGCTAGTGTATGAAGGGAAAAGGAACAAAGCTGATATACTTAAGAGTCGTTCATAAATTACATAACGCTCGAGGGGGAGGAGGTGTTTTCGGCAACGTTACGCAGCGTTACAGAAGGGTAAGGGTGGATCACGATTTGGCGTTACGTAACGCTTCTTTCGAGATATACTTGAGACTAAATTTGTAATTTATCAAACACAGAACATAGAAGAGTTTAATTAACCCTTTGCAGCTGAATGATTTTATTTTATTTTTCAAAGTTTTCTATTTAATTATACAGGGATGGTCCATTTAAGTGTAGACATGGAAATATCTTGAAAACAAAGCATTGTACGACAAAATGTCCAAAATCAAAAGTGAATTTCTTCACGGGGGAAATTCATTAGCCAAAATATTAGCCCCCTCCTTCCTTGTGAGGGGGTGGGGGGTAACTTTGAAATCTTAAATAGGAACTCCTATTTCTCATGGTATATTCAGATTGTACACAATATTAGAGAAATGTTTTATTCTTGATATTTTTTCAATTGATCCAACCGTTTAGGAGATAGAGACTCTAAAAATGTGGAACTTTTAAAGTTTTGAAACCAATTTTTTCAATGAAGACAAAGAGATAGAGGGTGGGTCTTGCAGACATTCCTATTTTACTTTTTGATGGTTTTAAAAAACCCAAAGTCAGAATTTCAAAAAGTGCACAGCTAAAGCCTTGGAGGCAGCAGTCCTATGGAGGCAGAGTCTGTGCGTGTGTATTGAAAAATATTGGATTTTTGAAATTCTGACTTCGGATTCTTAAAGACCATTAAAAAGTAGAATAGAAATGTCTGTAAGATCCACTCTCTAACTCATTGTCTCATCGATAACATTGGGTTCAAAATTTTAAAAGTTCCACACTTTCAGGGCCTCTATCTCCTAAACGGTTGGATCAATTGAAAAAAACACCAAAAGTAAAACATTTCTCGTATATTGTTTACAATCTGAATATACCATTAAAAATAGGGGTTCCTATTTAAGATTTCAAAGTTACCCCCCTCTCTCACAAGGGGGGAGGGGGGCTAATTTTTTGGCTAATGAATTTCCCCCGCGAAGTAATTCTTGGACAGTTTTTGGACAGTTTTTCGTACAATGCTTTGTTTCGGAGAATTTACATGTCTGCACTTAAATGGACCACCCTGTATAATTAATGTTAGCATAATCCACAAAATTTGTAATTGTTTTATAACTCTTACAGGTATGAAAACCCTTTATCTGAAATTCTAAAAAAACGCATTTTTTTGTGGAGAGTGGAGTGTTGGTAATAAGTGTTGATTAATAGGTAAAGTAAATTTTGAAACTTAGGCGAATTAAGGTTGGTAAAAATATATAGTAGTGTCCCCGTTTTAATAACCAACATTTGCTGTAGAATCATGGCCACCCCATAGTTAGCCAAGGCCTTCTAGCTACCTGTTATCCAGGGGACCATGAGTTAGCGGAGTTTCGTGTTTTTATGTATTTTCTCATGCGATTTCCTTAATAAAGAATTATAAAAATAAGATAAATCAGTTACTTATTAAACACAGATGTTATGGTCAAAAATTCAAAGTTTGAATGCAACCGGGCTAACCAATATCGTCGGGCAACTTTCGTTAAACTTTGTGACTCGGCATCCATTATGATAAAACAAGCATTTGCTGTTATTGCAGATATGTCGCAGGGTTATTTTTTCTTGCTTCTTGTTTTGACTTTGTATGCAAAAATAAACAGATGATAGACTTTTTTTGCCATATTGAACATTTCACATATGTGAAATTTCTTAAAACAAATTTTTTAATCGTTTAAACACATTGCAGAACTTTCTGATTATTGATGGCTTGGGTTCTATTCCCTCATATCTTCTCAATTTTTACTAACTGCAAAGCCAATTCACGCCTGATATACATTTGGTACTTTGAAATGTCTTCTTCTTTAAAACTAGTGAATTTTGAAGAATTGCGCATTTTTGTATTTTCCCATTCGTCATTAGAAGATCATCTTTTAATCTCATGGAAAGATGAATAAGTTACTTGGTCATATACATAAAGTAAATTCATATTAAATTATTACACCAATTTTATAATTGATACTCTTACTTATAAAATAAGATGCCTCTTCAATAGCTGTTCAAAAGTTTAATTTGCCTGTGCTACAATTTCTA